>CAUYSK010043121.1:0-44594 GCA_963575035.1 Avahi laniger
TGTGTGTGTGTGTATGTGTGTGTGTGTTTTCTGAACTCCTTTTGATCCCTTTTTCGAAGGAAGAGAAGAAAAATACCAAGATAAATGGTCACCCAAGCTCATCCCCTCCGGCCAGAGCTTCCACTGAACGAATGAAACGCCCAGAGAGCTGGTGCTCCCAGCGCCCGGCCTGTCTACGTCTCTGGGGTCCGCTGCCCCTCCCCAGGCAGTGGGCTGTGCAGCCCACCAGCTAGGCCCAGCCCGGATGCTGGAGAGGGGAACGACCAGGGCTGTGGGGGCAGATTTCTCCTTCTTCTGGGTGTGAAGCTCAAGGTGGCCTCTTTGGGGAGTAGCCGCCACAGCCAGGGGCGCTTCCCAGCTCAGCCTCCACCACAGGGCCTGAAGGGGAGCTGTTTAGGGAATGTTCCTCCAGGCCTTTCACTATTTTCACTAAAGACAGTATAGCCTAGAGGTTAAGAGCCTGGATTTTGGCTCTTATAGACTTGGGTTCAAATTCTATTCTGCCACGTATTGGCTGTGTGACTTTGGGCAAGATACTTAACCTCTCTGTGCCCCAATGTCTTTAGTCTATAGAATTAAGACAATGTCAATACCACCTCGTTGGGTTATTATGAAGAGTAAATGGAAAAAGACGCATAAAGTGACTAGCACTGTGCCCAAGTTATGAATAATAAAGATATTATTGCCATTCATATTTACAGTTTGCTAGACAGTGAACGAGATGATTCTACTTACGGAAAAGTCTGACTAATGGATGGCACGAGCCCAGCGCAAGCCTGCAACCCATTCCTTAGTCAGCGCACCTCCCCGTAGGGCCCCCCTCTGGGCCGCCCAGGCTCCCTGCTCGGCCTCCACCTGTGGCTCCCAGGTTCAGATCTCAGGATGTGCACTGAAGCCAAAGGGACAATTTTCTGGGGCTGCCCACACCCCCCAGCAGTGGACTGTCCCTCCCTGGAAAGGACCAGGGGAACACTCACCAGGCCCCTAGTCCCTCTGTCTCTGTTTAATACCGCGCCCAGAGAAGGGAAGCAACCTGCCCCAAGACACACAGCAAGGCGGTGGCAGAAGATTCCCAGGGTTCTGAGCTCCAGCCTCTGGTCTTCTCCATCAGACTAGTTTGCAGCTGGAGCCACCTCGCACCCTGATGGCCTGGCGGAGAAATGAACCCTCCGTACACATCAAAGGCCACCGAGAGCCAGCAGCACACTTCCTGCTGCCTTCCTGTGTCTGCACACCGTGGCCAAGGCTCGCCCCCTTCACCCTGCCGGGAGGGAAGACATGAAACCAAGCTGGGAGGGGGAGGACGCGGGTGGGGACGGGGGCCGGGAGAGCCTCGCCGAGCGGCTGTGAGAGCAGCCAGCCACCTGTGCCCTCCGTGGGAGGTCGGGCAGCACCAGGAGCCCTCGGGCAAGCCTGCGCCTCCTGGGCCAGCGCCAGGCCTCCGCGACGCTGGCTCCCCCTTCCCCTCTGCAGAGTCCAGGGCGCCCTGTCTCCCGAGCTCCTCAGGCTCAGCGGGCAGGAGTCTCAGATGGGCGTCAGCAAATCGCAGTGACAGTGTGGGTGCTCCCACCCCCCTTCCCGGGCACCTTCCATGGTTCCAAGCCCTGCAGGGAGGGCTCAGATGATTCTCGGACTTGCCCCTGACTTCAGGGGCGTCCGGCCCCTTTCTTCTCTTCTCTTTTTGGCCAGTGAGAACACAGGAAGGTCCACTAGCCAGAGTACACGGGTGCACGTGCTGCCTGCGGCACCCTGCGCAGGACAGGGCCCTGCTGATGCAAGTGCGGGCGGCATCCAGGGCTTTCCCTACCCTCCCTCAAGGACAGGCGTCTGGATGCAGGGGGGAGCCCCTTTATAAACAAGGAGGTCAGACAATAAAGGGGTGCTCAGGCTTGTGTGGAATCAGGGCCGCCTGCCTGGAAGAGGAGGACTGTGAACCAGGCTGGGAAGGAAAGGCACCCAGACCGATGCGTCAACCTAAGCCCTGGGTTAAATCCTTTCCACAGCTCTGGCCACTGGCTTGTTTAGCAGGGCAGCCACCTGCCAGACGTTGTTCCCGTGGCCTCTGAGGTGTCTGGCACAAACCAGGACGTAGCTGGGCCTGTGTTTGGGTTATGTCTGAATGTCACAGGTGAGAAGATAAAACAGGCAGTATTTCCTGCTGACTCCTGCTGGCTCACTGTGACCTTCCTGTTGCCAGGAGCAGCTTTGAGACTCCAGGAGTGGGGGAGGGGAGAGTGAGCGGTGCAGCCCTCCTGCCTGGAGGAGGCTGGGCATGGCAGAAAATTAGGGGTGCCCAGGTGGGACCCCTCCCTGTTTGCCCTTGCCTGCATCACGGTTCCCCTGCAGATCTCGGGTCCTGATTGCCCGCCCTGGGGAGGGAGGAGAGGCTGCGCGCGCGCGCGCACACACACACACACACACACACACACACACACACATCTGAACGAGACAGGCCAGGCCAATGCAGAAACTTGGCTGAGAAGAAAGGGGAGGGCACACGCCCTGTCTGGGAGCCGCGTCAGACAGGAGCTGCGTAGGAGCAGCAAAGCATGTCCCAGACACTGGGTGGACCTTGTCTAAGTCTCGAAAGAAAAGGGATTCCAGGGAGGGCCGGAGTCCCCCGGCTCACCACAGCCCAGAGCCCACTGCTGGGCTCAGGGAGCTAAGCGGCAGCCGCGGCCACCAGGGGTCCTTGGGGAGAGCCTTAGGCCCCGCCGGCCCATCAGCACCTTCCTCTTGGATGTTTAACTTCCCAGCGTGTCGGCAGCTGACGGGGTAGGCACAGCGTGTTCAGACTCGAGGCTGCTGGCGGCCTGGGACCCCACGGGCCCACCCGCTTTGGATTTTCGGGCCGCAGGCCTGTCCATGAAGCGGGATGTGCCTGGGTCACCACCGCCAGGAACGCCTTTCTGAAAAGGAGCCAGGGACAGCCAGCGCCGTCTGCAGGAGCCGTGTGAAGAGGGGAAACCATCGCCCAGACCCCCTGAGCCCAGAAGTCCACTCCCACCCCCAGCATCTGACCGGAGTACCCCGACAATTGTCTCGCGGAGCCTCCACCCCAGATCGTCTGCACACACTAGTGAGCCCAGCCCTCACCACGGAGCCCATGGCCCCTCTTTAAAAAGTAGTAATGACGGATAAACATGATGCTTAAGTTGTGGTTCATCCAGACAACGGAATATTATTCAGGGAAAAAAAGAAATGAGCCATCGAGCCGCGTGAAGACACGGAGGAAACGTAACTGCATGTTCCTAGTGGAAGAAGCCAGTCCGAGAGGGCTGCTTCCTGTACGGCTTCGACCGCGCGACATTCCGTAAAAGGCAGAGCTGCAGAGACAGTAGGATCAGCGGTTGCCGGGGTCCGAGGGGAAGGAAGGATGAACAGGCGGAGCACGGGGGTCTTTAGGCCATGAAATGACCCTTACGATACTGTAACGGTGGACGCACGACATCATGCGTTTGGCAGAACACACGGAACACAGTAAACCATGGACCCTGCTTCATAAGAAGGCGTCAACATTGGTTCATTTGAAACAAAGGGACCGTGCTAACGCAAGGTGTTAGCCACACGGGAACCGTGTGCGTGTTGGGGGGGCGATAATAGAACTCTTCATACTTTCCGCAAAGTCTGTTAATTAAATAATAACTAATTTACACACGGCACACATTTCATTGTGTGCCTGTATTACCCATATTTTCCTCTTTTCTGTGTTCTGATGCTCCGGTGTCTGGGGTCTCATGACCCTGGAGGGGCTGCCCATCCCAGGGTTAGCTATTCCCGGAGACAGCAAGCAGCTCACCTTCAAAAGTGCCTTTCCTACGCAAAGCACCCACCCTCCCCCCAAGACCTCCTTCTTCAGACTTTCAAACTCTAGGCCACTGTCCACCTGCCCTAATCATCCCAGCGCCGGGTACCAGCCGTCTTGGGACAGCCCCACCCCGAGAGCTGATCCTAAACCTGCTCCCCATGGAAACCACAATTCAGGCTCTTGCCACGTTTTCCCTTCCTTCTGCTTCTAACCTACCCCGGCGCTTCCCGTGCGGCCCTGCGTGGCGCAGTGTGCACCTTCCCCGGGGACTGTAACACACTGTCTTGCCAGTGGCCTGATCTGCCGGCCTCATCGGACCTGAGTGATAGTAGCACTTACATTTCAGAACAGTGCTGGCCGGGGCCAGCCCAGAGCAAGGTGCGGGACAATTTACCCACCAGGACTCCAGGTTCTAGGGGCACCTCGGCTTAGTTCTCAGGGCAGCGCCAACTTCCCCTAAACAGGAGTGTGGATCTCTCCATCGCTCTACACGTTGAAACCCTCTCCTGGGGACTCCTAGATGGTGGGCGCAGGGCTGGAGCCCACCCCGGCATTTCCCAGATGAGTAAACGGAGGCTCAGAGAGGGGAGGGTTTGTCCAAAACGTCCAAGCTCCCTAATGGCCCAGCATAGGAAGCCACGGAAGCTGAGCGCGGCTGTGTGTCCAAGCCCTGCTGCCCAGTTGAGGCTCAGCAGCCACCGTGACATCGCTGCCCATTTTCATTCATGCTCCAGAAGCCCAGCCCGCCAACGGAAGGTGCGCCCAGCCAAGTCACCCCCTTCCCGCCCCTGGGTGTCCCGTCCTCCCGTCCAGGCCTCAGAGCAAGCTCAAGAGGGCCCACGGCATGCAGATGGGATCTTAGACCGACGCGCAGGAGGGTCCCCTGATGCACGCCAGCCCTCCCCCTGCATCCACGCTGGAGGGGCGCAGCCAAGTGGATGCTCTCAGCGCGGTGGCCGCGGAACACCCTGGAAGGCACAGCTGTGAGCAGCCCCAGAGCGGAGCCTCCTGCGAAGCCGGATGAGGCTGGCCCAGGGGGCTGAGAAGGGCACCAGGCTGTCACACGGGTGCTGCGATGCATTAGGTGGTGGCCTGAACCCCAGCAGGCTTGAGGAGGAGGACTAGGGCGGGCCCTTGGTGCCCAGGTTGTTGCGCAGGTGGGTGTGTGGAGGAAGGGCGTGGCTCTCTCGGGGCTGCTCTTGAGCAGATACCGGTGAAGTTGTCAAGAAGTGCCCAGACCAGCAGCAGGAAAAATACTCAAGTAACCACATAAGTAAACAGACAGCAAGACTGGCCGGGATCATTTGAAAGAGCAGGGGAAAGGCTGCTGGGCGGTGGAGAAGTGCAGTGAGTTCCACGTCCTGCTAGGGCCATGGCTGTCCCGGCGCTCCGGGCCCATAACCATCGATAAGGCTCGGATGGGCCAGCGCAGGACACTGTCTCACTGCTCGCACACTGGGCTTGGCATGCAGTGGCTTTTCTTCTGCCCGAGGACGCACGTCCCGGGTTCCCGGCTAAGCCCTGTTACCTGTGCCCGTTTAACTCAGTCCAAGCTGCTGGGAGCTGGGACGGTTCTGCACCTGCGGGGTGGGCGCTGGGGGCCAGCTCACCTGTGCGGGGAGGGAGGTGGCCTTAGGTGACGGGCGAGAAGAGGAACTCTTCCTCCTCCGTCACGGGGCGGAGGGGGGCACACAGCTGTCTGCAGCTGCCCCACGCCAGCCGTGGCGCCTGCTGAAGCGTGTGCCCTCCCCCTTCCCGGTCGCTCCCGGCTTGGGGTGAACAGTTCTGTGTCCTCAAGACCCAGACGAACGTGTCTACTTTGCAGGTGCTTCCGAATCCTAAACTACAGATCCCCAGGCCCAGCCTGGGTGAGGCTTCTGGGCGGGCAGGTTCGGAAACCACGAGACAAGCAGCAAAGGGGTATTTTATTCGGGACCACGAGACCACAGCGGTTCCCAGCTCACGAGTCCCTGCGGACGCTGAGCTGCCGTGCGAACTCACACGAGCCCCTTACCTTCTCCCTTTCCCCTATGAGTTGAGATGCGTAGCTTCAGCCCCGCCAGCCTCGGCAGGTCGTGGGCAGGTCAGGTGAGAAAACGGGGTGTGAAAGCACTTTTGTAAACTGTGCAGCACTGAGCAAAGGCGAGATGCTGTCATTGTCACTCTCCACTTGGGGTGCAGAGCGCAAAGCCACACCCACGCCAGCCTGGGGCCAGCCCTGCCAGCTGCCAGCCAACGCTCTGTCCCGGGGCCCTTCTGCACCCTTCTTACCCGCACGTATCCCCGTCCCTGTGGTCCCCCTGCAGCAGCTGGCAGTGGTATTCCCATAGCACCTCGTGGAGTGTGCTGCACATGCCACACACTTCATTCTCCCAACGGCCCCATTTTTCAGATGAGGAAACTGAGGTTTAGAGAAGACAAGAAATTGGCCAAAGCCAGAGTGAACATGTGGTGAGGCTGGCATTTGCCCTCTACCTCCATGACTGTTGCCAGAGCTCGGCTCCCGGGACTGCTGCATATAACATTGTACATGTCTATATTGTGTATAGTCATTTGTTTAACAAATGCTTATTGAGGACATAATATATGTGCCAGGCACCATTTTAGGGACTGGAGACACAGAGTTTAAAAAAAAACAGACAAAAGTACCCACCCAGGTATGACTTACTATGCTATCTATTTGCTTGAGAGTTTTTAATCCATTCACTTTCTAAAGTAAAATTTATTTTTAACGGAAAAGCTCATGTTGCTACTACAGATAAAAATCCTGTATTAAATTTTCTGATCCTGTAAACATAAATACCATTAAAAATCAGGGTCAGCACAATCTAGCTGAGGGTTCTTGCCTGCCGAAGGTTTGAAACCTGAAGAATGTTCTTTTTTAGTTAAAAAAAAAGACTTCCATTCCTCAAAAAAGCACGGAATTATCATAAGACCCAGTAATTCCACTCTTAGGTATATACTCAAAAGAATTGAAAGCAGACACCCAAACGAACGCTTGTACACAAATGCTCGTAGGAGCACAATCCACTGTTGCCAAAAGGTAGAAACACGTGAATGTCCACGATAAACAAGATGTGATGTATCCGTATAGTGGCATATTTCAGCCGCAGAGGTCCCAACACATGCTACAGCACGGATGAGCCCCAAAACATCACGCTAAGTGAAAGAAGCCACACACAAAAGGTCGCATGTAAAATGATCGCGTTTCTGTGAAATGTCCAGAACAGGTTAGTCCGCAGAGACAGAGAGCAAACTGGTGGTTGTCAGGGGCTGGGAGACAGGGGTGAGCGGGGGCAGAGGGAGGAGAGTGGATGCTTAATGAGTATGGGGTTTCCTTTGGGGTGATGAAAATGTCTTAGAACCAGAGGTGACGGTTCCACACACTGCCATGAGAGTGTGTACTTTAAAACAGTTTATGGTTAATTGCATGTTACATGAATTTTATCTCAATTTTTTTTGAAAGGGAGATTTACAAGTGTTAGCAAGGTATTAGAGGCACACCTTCACCAAATGAGATTTTCTCCTTAATGGGATAAGACAGAATGAAAGAGAATTGCGTATTGCCTTCTAATCTCCACGGCACTCTCTCCGCAGTGTCTCCTTGGTCCTCGCAACGACCTTGGGCTGTGGACTGGAAGGTGACAGTGTCTGTACTCGTTTCCCGGGGCTGCCATAACAAAGTCCCACAGACTGGGCGGTTTAAATAGCAGAAATGTATTGTCTCACAGTTCCGGAGGTCACAAGTCCAAGATCGAGGTGTTTGCAGGTTTGGTTTCTCCTGAGGTCTCTCCTTGGCTTGCAGGGAGCCGCCTGCTCACTGTGTCCTCACATGGTGTCTGCACCCGCACGTCCCTGGTGCCTCTGTGCCCAAATTCTCGTAAGGACACCGGTCAGATTGGAGCAGGTCCCACCGTAACAGCCTCGTTTTAACATAATCGCCTCTTTAAAGGCTCTATTTTGGCCAGGCACCGTGGTGGGCACCTATAACCCCAGCACTCTGGGAGGCCGAGGCGGGAGGACTGCTTGAGCTCAGCAGTTCGAGACCAGTCTGAGCAAAAGTGAGACCCCGTCTCTGCAAAAAATAGAAAAATTAGCCAAGCATGGTGGTGCGTGCCTGTAGTTCCAGCTACTCGAGAGGCTGAGGCAGGAGGATGGCTTGAGCCCGGGAGCTGGAAGTTGCTGTGAGCTATGATCACACCACTGCACTCTAGCCCAGGGCGACAGAGCGACACTCTGTCTAAAAAACAAAAGTCCTACATTCCAATACTGTAAGTCCCATTTGGGCTTGGGCTTCAACATGTGACTTTCAGGTGGGTGGGAGACGCAATCCAGCCTATAATAATGTCCCAGGTGACTGGTGTGGAGACGCCAGCACTGAGAAGGCCACTCACATCAAGGGCTGGAGGGACAGAGCAGGCCGAGAGTCCAGGGCTCTGATTGCCACCAAAGATGTTCCTCTCTGGGGCTGCAACCAGCGGTGTGAATGACCGCACCCCCCATGCACACGCACACACACACACACACACCCCCCATCTTATCTCAGCAATCAGGGCGGCGCGGCCCCAGCTCCCTCGCCGTTACAATCTCGGTCCGACAACTGCACAGGACTCCGTGAAGGCCCTGATCCAGCATCTGGGAGGGCTGCGTGCGATTAACTAATTAATCTAACGAACTGTGTGTCCGCAGGCTGGTGCAAGGGCCCACACAGAAGCTGCGCATCCTCCTGGGTCTGGACCTGGGGAGACTGATAACTGCAGCCGAGCGTTCAGAATTCAGAGCTGGGTCTTTGTTTAATACGCATCTTTCTTCTCCAGGCATCAAAGAGATTAATTTTTTTTTTTTTTTAGAGTAAACAGACTTCAAAACAGGATTTAGTCTGTGAAAGCCTGCGCCTGATTTGGCAGTCCCAGCTCGGGCTGCCCCAAGCTGCAGTCGTTCTGCAGGTGGATGAAAGAGAGCTGCCACAGCGGGGGTGGGGGATGCGCGGGGAGGGGCCAGGCACACTGGTTCTGTCCCTGCAGCCGAAGCAGGGACCAGGATCGAGTCTGTCTGAGCCGGAAACAAACAGCACAAACGAGACCACCTCCCGTCCCACCCTTCCCCACGCCCGCTGCCTGGCAGCGGCTCTGCCCCTTGCTGAAGGTGTCAAAGGGCGTGCCCACTTCATGCCAGGCTGTTCTCGAGGCTGTCCTTGCAAAGGTGTCACCTAGGGAAGCCCTTTTCCTCGGGATCAGCTGGGTGACTGCACCCCAAGCAAATGGCCCACCAGCGGCCCCTCCACTCTGCTCAAGCCAGACACTGAGGTCCTCTTCAAGGTCTCTGTGCCCCTCAGAATTCCCTGGTTCCGGTGCATTCTCATCCTCGAGGGCCCTGCCTGCCCCACCGCTCCCACCGTGTGAGTCCCACACCTGTTCTGACACCGGGAAAGTGCCGGGCCCGGCAGGGTGTCTGTCCGACGGCTGCCCCTCAAGTGCAGGCAGAAAAACCAGCCAGCCTCCGGAACCCTTTCTGGTCCCCACAAAGGGAGAGCTGCCCCTCCCTGCGGTGCCGTCACCGTATATGGATCCGGAGCCTGTGCCGTCCTTTCTTCTCCCAGCCATGGCCTCAGCAGCAAAGCAGCGTCCTGTTACATGACAAGGGGACAAGCCACGTCGGGGGGACCAGCTCAGCCACAGTGGTCGAGGACACCCCATCTCTACAGCATCAAGTGTCTGCTGGACACGGAGCGTCCGCACCACCCGCAGTGGCGGGTTTCCGGCCGCCCTGCCTGCTGGCATCGGTGCTGGCCCGCGGTGCAAGGCAAGCAGCCCAGAGACTGGGTGGGGCAGCAGACAGACCTGGGCTGAATCCCAGCGTTTCCTCTCTGTGACCCTGGGCAAGTTCTGAGCCGCCCAGAGCCTGTTTCCTCTTATGAGAAAAGGAGGTGATGGCAGAGCGTGCCCTAGGACCAAATGTGACGAACGACGTGGAAACGCCTCGCACAGACAGCCTCACACACGCCGGCTCCCCCGCGCTCTCCTCTGCCCTCTGGCTGCTGGTAAAGCCGAGAGCTGCCTGGGGGGTGGGCGTGGGGAGGGGGTCCTGCCCTGCTCAAGCTCAGGCCACGCTGCACCCACCGTCTCCAGTTTCCCAAGTGCCCTCGGCTCCCTGGGGCGCCCACATGCTCCCCCGAGTCCCGGCCCCGCCTTGTCGGCAGTGAGGGAGCTCAGGCTGCGGAAATATCCATGCTGGCTCCAGCCTGGCCACCCTGACCACACACTCGGCACTGATTCCGCCAGAAAGACCAGCCTGTGGTTAGGAAGAGCAGCCATTATGGCTTCCAGAAAATTCCTTTGAGCAGTGAGAACTGTTTGCCATTCCTGAGGCCTCTGCAGCCTGCACAAATGTGGTTTTCCAATTAGCTGGGGCTGCTCCAGATGCCCGTTTAAGCAGCCGTCTATCTGCTTTCCCTCTAAAGAAACACGCGTCCTCAAGCTCCGCACACTCCTGTTATTTCTCGGAATGAATTCTGGTTATTTTTTCTGATCACCCAAGTAGCTCCTGTTCCATCATCCAGGAATGCCATGAAGGGCTATGGTTTGGGTCGGAAGTCGGGAGACCGAGTCAGGGACCACGCCAGGACAGACAGGCTTGGGGGGAAGGATGACCAGACCCTCTTTGCATGGGTTGAGTGAGATGCACTTTGGAATTCTCAATTCCGGGCAGGAATGTCTAGGAGAGGGGTGGATGCCCAAGGCCGGCTCTCAAGTGTGGGCCGGAGGGGCCGACGTGGAGCCTCCTGGCACAGACGGGCGTCATGGGGTTGGGTGGGATCCCTGGGACGCGTGCGGAGGAAAAGATAGGAAAGCACCAAAGCTGAAACCAGGGAGAGGGAGCCTGAGGGAGAACAACCGTCAAAGTCTGGAAGAGAGTGCAGAGGAAGAAGGGACCAGGAGAGGGATTCTGAGAGCCCAGGAGGAGGGGTCTTCAGGAAGGGGCAAGTCGGACAAGCCACGTAGCCAGACAGGGCAATTGAGATGAGCCCCAGATGGTCCACCGGATTTGGTACTGGTGTCCTCCGACACAACAGAGGTGGTGCTGTGCCAGTTCTAGGTCCAGTCTTGAAGACGAGCGGCTTCCATTTCCTCTTTCTTGAAATGACCTCTCCTGGGATCCTCCCCCTCAGAACCCGGCTCCCACGCTGTGGAGTCCCAGCTTGGGACACGCGTAGCCCCTCCCACCAACAGCCTGGCTGAGCGACCAGCCAGGAGTCAGCGTCAAACGCCAGTCATGGAGCAAGACATCTTGGGGGCTCTGGCCTGGTCAAGTTCATTTCTGTCTGAGCCCCAGCCAGAAGAACCTCCCAGGTGAGCCCATTCAACTCACAGAATCATGAGATAACAAAGTGGTTGTTGGTTTTTTTTCAACAAACAATAAAAAAATGTCATCAGAGACTCCACCAGAGCAACTTTAATGACTTGTTGAGGATAGACCCCTAACCCAGAGGGGTCACGCATGAGCAGGTATGTGTATGTGTGCACGTGTGCATGTGTGCAGGAGTAGAGACAGTGTTCAGAAGCTCTTCATTGAGGAACTTGACCCCGGAAGGAAGACAGACATTGGGACTGCCCTTAACTACTTCAAAGCAGCCTTCTTTGCCAGGTCTTGGGACAGGGTCTACCAGGAAAAGCCCATCCACAGCCTCAGCAGTTGGGTCCATCAGAGGTATCGACCCGCATGATCGCGGAGCCTTGGCAGAGCCAGACAGGAAGCGGCGGCCCCAGCCCCAGACTTGCAACCTAAACCCTTGGGTCTCACTTTCCTCCTCTCTAATGCAGGGCTAACAACATTGCCCCTGCCAGTGTCTTGGGGTCGTTACTGGAAAGAAATACAATGAAGGATGTAAAGGCCAGGGCAAAGGCTGATGCAAGGGATTCTTCCTGTTACCTGTCAAAGGAAGGAGGAGGCTGGGGTCCAGCAGGAGCGGGCAACCCCCCGGAGTTGGAACAGCGCGTATGTAAAAACACACCTAGCAAGACGAAGGTGCCCACGCTGCTCTGAATCTCAACAGCAACCTCAAGAGACCCTGGGATTCAGCTCAGACTCCACAGTGTGCTGAAGAGCCTGCCCAGCCTGCAGGTTTGCAGGCAAAGCGGGACGGCCTCTGCAACCCGAAACCAGAGCTGTTGCTGCACCTGCCGGAGGAGCTGCCCCTCTCTGTCTGTCGTCATCCCATTTTCTGCCTCCAACATCTGCGGCTCAAAATCGGTGCTGCCTCTCGGGGTGGAGGAGAGAACACCAGGAAATGAGCCTAAAATCTCATAAATTAAAGAAAAAAGACATTAGCATCTTTATCCTACTGATCTGCAGGCGCTGGGCCTGTGGGAAAGCCGTGAGAAGGGGAGGCAGGGACGGGACACAAAAAGGGGCAAATAAACAAAAGTCGCAGCACATCGGGGAGACGGGTCCAAACGGCCGACCAATGGCGGCGGAGCAGCCTTCCAGATGGCTACGGCTTTTGGGGACTTCCGGAGCGGTTTCCATGGTACCTGAGCCTTCATAACCCTCACCCAAACAGCTGTCCTTCAGCTCCCCTCGTGTCCCCAGCTGGAGGAGGAACCAAGTAAGTGCGCCAAATATGCTGATGTCAGGAAAGAGAGAAGAGACAGGCAAGCCCAGGGTCTTCCTCTGGCACAAGGGACCTGGATCCCTGCCTGGGGCTCAGGGGGCATTTCTGGAGGCCTCGAATGACCAAACTCTGATTTAGAAAAATCCATGGTCTCGAATCTTGGCAGGGTTTGGAGGGGAAGGTGATCAGAGCTGTTGTCCGAGGATGGCAGGGTCTCCTGTGCTCACCCAACAGGTCACTGCGAGCACAGAGCCCTGAGCTTGAGGGACCAGGGTCTGTGGCCCCCAAAGTCGGGCCTCTGTTCTTGTCATGCTCTCCCTCCCCCGACAGAAGGCTCAGCCTGTGCTCCCAGGCTGGGATATGAGCCGTGTGACCTGGACACGCTGCGTGACCTCGCAAAGCCTGTGTCTTTATCTCTGAAAAGATGTGGCTTGTTGTGAGGACCAAACTCCCATCTGTGGATGGCCCCAGCTCGTGCCTAGAGCACAGAAGGACTGCGGAAAACCGCTTTCCTTGAGGGGCTATTCACATGCAAGGAAATCCAGGGATTTAAGTGTGCCCTGTGATGGGTTTAACCTGTGCGCATAATTGTGGAACCACCACCCCACTCAAGGCAGAGAATACTTTCATGACCCCAAAACGCTCCCTCCTGCCCCTTTGCAGCCAGTCTCCCCACCCCTTGGCCCCAGGCAACCTCGGATGTGTTTTGTGCCCCTACGGTCCTGCCTTTTCCGGAAGGTCACATGCACGGAGGCCTCCTGTGTCCGGCTGCCTTCACTTCACACGGGCTGTTAATGCTCATCTCTGCTGCAGACGGCAGCAGCTCGCTCCTGCCCTTGCTGGGAGCATTCCTTCACACGGATTAAATGGTAACTTGTTCGAATTTAGCGATGTTTAATTATACTTAGAGTCCACCCTCAGCCCTACTCCCCTTTACGATACCGCCGTTTCTTCTTGGCTCATCTCGGAGGCAAACCCATGGAGAGACATTCCAGGCATGTTCCTGAACTTTCTTCAGGCAGTAGCGGCTGCAGGGGCAGAGGGGCAGCATAGGGGAGGGTGGCCCCTGCCTGATCCCCACCAGCTCTGCCCTTTCTTTCTCGTCCTTCAAAGCCCATGTGGAAGGTTCCCCCAGCGGAATCTGGCCCCCCGCGTCCATGGAGACGTTCTTCTTTCGCTCATTCAACCAGAAATCACCGAGCAACCGCTTGTGTCGGGCTCGGGCAGAAGGGTGGCCCCGGGGCACAGCACCTGGCCAGCCCCGCCTCCCCCACTCCTGCCTCCCGCCCCGGGCTGGCCCGACAGGCAGGACAGAGATGGACACTCGTCCCTCCAGTGCCCTGCGGTCCCCGCCCTCCAGACCAGGCCCTGCGCCGTGGCCGCGGCTGAAAGGGATTTCCAGGCGCTCGCTCGCCCCTTCATCCCGCTTTTCTCTCTCCCCTTTTTCATCTTCTTTTGTAAAATGCTCTTTAGTAGCGGGAAGGCTGGCGTGAAAAGGAGAGAAAATGAGGCTGGGAGGAACGCGTCTGATGCGCAGCGGTTTGCTCCCTTGTCAGAGGGGCTTCCTCCCCTGAACCCCGGCAGGAGCCGGGCAGCAGCCGGGGCAGGAGCCGGGCAGCAGCCGGGGGAGGGGCCCCCCGCTCCCCTCTGAGAGCAGAGACAGGAGACGGGTCAAGGTGGGGGTCTGGCTCGTGGCGGCAATGAGGTCAGGGCCATGGGAGACCAGGGTCATGACCCTTTGGCATCTGTTGGGGCCACACTAGGGGCCCAGAGAATGAGACTCTCTGCAAAGCCTTCCTTTCCCCGCCCCAGGGTGAGAGCCTGGTATCCGGCGGTGGGGAAAAAAGGCCCAGGCTCGGGGTTTGGGGTCCCAGCAGGCCAGGTTCTAGGCTTGATCTGCTCAAGGACTCGGGCCCCACTGCTCCCTCCTTCCCACCTGGCACTGGCTACGTGCCCCCCACTGTCCTCTGGAAGAGCCGGTGGGCACCTGCTACGCTTCCCCCAGCCCCCAGCTGGGCTTAGGGTTTCAGAAGAGTCTCACCTGGCCTTCCTCCACATCACCTCCCCTCTCCGCCCCAGACTGGCCCTGCTGGCCCCTCCCCTAACCCACATGAGGAAACTCAGGACTCACATCCAAGAAGGAGCCTGCTGGAGAAGACCTCCCCCCAGGGCCTCTTCCTGGGGAAGAGATTGGTCCCACCATGAAAGGCAGGGGGTCTGGGCCAGAGTGCCCAGGGGGTGAGGAGCTGCTAGAGCTTATTTTCCTGGGGAACAACAGAGGGGTGCAATGCCTGCGAGCCTGGAGTCTCCAAAGAGGCTGATGGGCTCCTAGGCCAGCCTGCCTGGGTTCAGTCAGATCAAACCACATCTTCTTGCTGCTTATTAGCTGAGACCAGGACTGTAACCGGCCGTAAACCGGTCGTGGTAACAGCATTGCCTCTCCGGATCGTCACCTGAGTCCCGTCTGTAACACACTTGGAACAGTTCTTGGCCCGTGGCAGGTGCGTGGCAAAGACTTGCGCCCTGAGTTCAGAGTTACCATCGGCCAGGCCGTCCCCAGCACACCAGGCATGGAACTGCCACCCCCGCTGGCAGGACAGGAGGATGGAGGTGGCTGGGCGTGGGGCAGACCTGCCAGGAGTGCCTCTGTGCCTGGGCCCCCACCTTCTCACATGACAGAGGCAGAGCTGGGCTGAGGAACCAAAGCTGCGGCCAGGGGGCTGGGCTGCCACCTTGCTGTCACACCCGATGCACAGCTCTTTGGGACACTGCTTCCGTGAGTGGCCCGTGGCTTCCCCTGCTTGGGGCGGAAGGGCGAGCCCTGCAGAAGGCAGGCCAGACCCACCTGTGGGGCCGTTTGCCCCCAGAGACTGCTTGCAAGGCCTGGAGGATGCACCTGAGAGCAGAGAGACCAAGGCTCGGTCGAGGAGGGCCTGCAGCCCAGCTCGCCAGTGCGCCCGGCCTGGGGTCACCTGGGTCTTCTGTTCTCTGCTGACACACTCCCTCCCCCAAAGCCATCTACACCCATGCCTCCCGCCCCTCCCCAGAGGGCTGGAGCTGCAGAAACCCAGAGCGAGAGTGTGGTTTCCTCTCAGCCTTGCTCCCCGAGACTTCCGCTCCACAGCGGCTGCGGCCAGCTGGGTGTGAGTGTCAGCCAGTCCTCACGAAGCCTCCCTGCACCGGGGGAGAAAGACAGACAGACACACAGACAGTGACAGGACACAAGGCCAGGCCCCTGCCAATGGGGGGGCAGCAGGTGGCGATCACAGGGAGAGTGCAGCCACCAAGCAGATTGATGCGGATGAGCGTGCCACTGTGTGTGTGCCGATGTACCTGTGTGCAGGTGCACAAGGGTGTCCTGTGTAGGTGTGTGAGTATGCATGTGCGCAAGCGTGTGGGTCTGAAAATGTGTGTGCAGTTGTGCAAGTGTGTAGGTGCACGTGAATGTGTGCCTGTGTACAAGCGTTGCCTGTGCACCGTGTGGGCGTCTGCACATGTGCAAATGGCCGTGTGCAAGTATACAGGTGTGTTGCACAAGGGTGTGGGTATGTGCAAGCATGGGGAGATGTGCAAATGGGCAGTGTGCATGCACAGGTGTGTGTGCAAATGCACATGTGTGCAACTGAGCATGTGTGTGCCAGCGTACATGTGTGAGGGGCCTGGGAGAGAGGGAGGGGGAGGAGGAGAGGAGGGCAGAAAAACCCCTCGGCGAAAGCCAGCACTGCCCGGCATCCTGTCGGGCAGAAGGCACCAGGACGCAGCAGCGTCCTCGCCTTGTTCACTCTCTCGGAACCGGGCACACAGGTGTGCAAGGCCAGCTGTTGCCTGCCCGACAGATCACCCAGGTCATAAATGCATCCTTGTCACAGGATGTGGTCGCTGCAGCCGCTCCTAACTCCAGTTCTTCCCTGGCGTCCACCAGCCAATCCCTCCCTCCCAGACTCCTGCCCGTCACTGCCAAGGCCGGCAGGCCCCACGCCTGGCATGAGGGAGCCAAGGGTGGCATCTGCTCAATGTCATCATTCCACGTGGGCCAAGCTCTCCTCGCCCAGGAACAGGGGGATTTCCTGACAGTTTCCCTAGGTGGATGACGTAAGCTGTTTTTCCAGCGTTTAGTCAAAGAACTTTCCAGACCTCATTTATCTAAATGCAGAGGCCTTTGGGGACTAGCATAACTGGCTTGTTCCCGCCCAGCATCTTGGAACAGTTCTGACTGGTGCTCCCTTCAGACTCCCAGGACCTAGGAAACAGGCTCTGCAGAAAGACTGGCAGGTGAGATCCTTCCTCGGACCACATGGCCTTGGGTGGCTGATGTTTCCAGCTGTCACGGCTGGGGTTGCAACCAAGCCTTCAGAGGGCAAGAGACCCCACAGGGCCAGCCATGCCACTGCCTGGGGAGTGCCTGAAATGAGCAGAGACCCCACCCCTGGGCAGCAGAGGAAGACCCAGGAGCTGGGGGTCGCTCCCCTCTGGGACTCTCCGCGGCGTCCCTGCACAACCCTCTCTGCATACATCCTCAAGGTCAAGAAACTCTCTTTGGGGGAGTGTCCAGAGACAGCCAGGCCAGGCTCTGGCAGACCCACCCACTCTACTCCAGGACCCCCAGGGTTGGCCTGGGACCCACGGCACAGGGGTTTGTCACAGAACCAGCCGCCTGGATCAGAGCTGTGGTCCACCTCCTCCTCTGTCCTGCTGTGGCTGTGTTTGAGCCTCGGTTTTCTCATCTGTAAGATGGGAGCTTAGGGTGCCCAATTTAGTGTCTCGTCAGGACCAAAGTCACACCCTTCCCCTGGCCCAGGCCTTGCCCCTTCCCTCCCAATCTGGACCCCAAGACAAGCCTTTCTTCTCTCCCCGCCTTCCTCCCTCGAGAGCTCCAGGCATGAGGAACTCCTGGCAGATCTCCTCTCTCTCCTCTCTCTCCCTCTGTCTCTGTCTCTGACATTCCTCTCCCGTGGACACCTCTCCTGTCTCCACGCCTGGGCGGGGTGCTCTCCTGGGGGATCATGTGGGCTCCAAACGTCCACTCTGTCCACGTCAGTTGTGTTGGACTGGAATTGTCTGATAACCCACTCACCTCCTTCCCTGGACCTTAATCCCCTGAGAGCAAGACCAGGTCCCATAGACCACTGCGTGCCCAGTGCCAGCACGTGGTAGATGTCCATGAAATATACGTGGAATTGCCTAACTTTCCCAGCAGAGAGCAAAACCCCACGCCCAGGACCAGTGACCACTGAGACGGGATCGGAGGCATCTTCTGCCCGCTGCTGGGCAGGGCAGACCATCCCTCGCCCCACCCCATCCCCCACTCCTCCAGCTCCGCTCCCCGCAGTCCCTGTCATCGCAGCCCAGCTCACACTTCCAGGCAGCTCAAGGCTGGTGGCTCTGCCATCCTCTGATGCAGACTCATCAGCTGTTGCCATGGAGACCAGCCGGCAGTCAGCTCTGTGCCCTCCTCCTGAGCAGAGCAAAGGTGCAGCCAGCTGTGCGCAGAGAGAACCCGCCAAGCAAGGGGAAGCGCGTGGCCCTGTGCCCAGGCAGCCTCGAGCTGGTGCAGCACCCCTCACTGCCCTTCCTACAGTGGGGTGACCTCAGGCAAGCCGCTGCACCTCTGTCAGCCTCATCGGTGAAATGCACATGAGGATACCAGCCACACGGCGTTGGGGAGGGAAGAGATGAGTCCGTGTAGGGCACAGGGCTGTCCCTCTGTCATTTTGGCGTGCCTGCCCTCTGCATTAGCTTTCTGGGGGCTGTTTTGAGGGTTTCTCTCCCTTTGACCCTGTGACCAACTCCCTCCCACCCCAACTCAGGTAGGGCTGGAGGAAGGAGAGACTCCATTCTCACGATAGCACAAAGAGGTTTTGTGTGACATTTAAAAACAAAGAAGCCTTCGGAGCTGTTCATCAGTTTCTGAGCTTGGTCTGGCCCTGAGGGCCACTAATGTGGGTGCTATCTTGGCCACTCCCTGCAGCAAGCTAAGCCAGTGAGGATGGCAGACGATCCTGCTAGTGAAGAACTTAAGGTGGCATCTCATTTACAAGATAGCCTCTGGGTCTCTGCAGTCAGAGAAGGCGGGGGGGGGGGGGGGCCATCCTGTTTCCTTACTGCCTTAATGGGAGCTATTTCTGGGAATGTCTGAATATCCCTGTGCCTACTGGGTGCCTGGGGTAGGAACATGCCAACCAGCCTGAGTACAAAAAAGCAAGCTCTCCAGCTCCCTGCAGCCAGCATCAGTCCTGGTGAGGAGCTGAACATCTGTGTCTCAGGCAGGCCTGGGCCCTGCTGCAAACTGCACCACCTCCCTCCCCCTCCCAAACATCAACTCAGCCCAGCTGCTGGCAGCGTTACCGTCAGTAGGGGTCAGGAAGTGGTCCCTGTTGTTAAATTGATAGGTGGATGGGTGGGTGGGTGGATGGGTGGGTGGGTGGATGGATGGATGGATAAATGTATGGATGAATGGATGGGTGGGTGGGTGGATGGATGGATGGATGGATGGATGGATAAATGTATGGATGAATGGATGGGTGGGTGGATGGATGGATGGATGGGTGGGTGGTTGAATGGGTGGGTGGATGAATGGATGGGTGGGTGGATGGATGGATGGATGGGTGGGTGGTTGAATGGGTGGGTGGATGAATGGATAGGTGGGTGGATGGATGGATGGGTGGGTGGTTGAATGGGTGGGTGGATGGATGGATGGGTGGGTGCATGGATGGATGGATGGATAGGTGATTGGGTGGGTGGGTGGATGTGTTGTTGGATGGGTGGAAGGATCGGTGGATGGATGGATAGGTGGGTGAGTGGGTGGAAGGATGGGTGGATAAGTGAGTGGATGGGTAAGGATAGAGGGATGGCTAGAAGGAAGGGAGAAAAGCAGGGAATACATGAGCCCTTCTTGGAGCAAAGGCCCACAGGGACCCTGAAACCGTCTTTTCAAATTCTCCCTCCCCTTTCTCCTCACTCCCCAGTGAGGGTGAGAATAGAGGGAAGCCCTGAGAGCCAGAATCACAGAGCCTTTGAACTCCAGGGCCTGGTTCTCCAAAAGCTTCACAGGGGAGCTGCAGGAGCGTGGGAAAGGAGGGCGCCCCCAGCTCTGCTCCTCAGGCCTCCCCTCCCCAGAGCAGTCCATGCCCTGAAAGGCAAGAATCCATCCCTCAGCCCCAGGCAGCGGTCCGTGCCCCAAGTCAGCCCATCCGGCCACCTCCCTCCTCCTACGCCCTCAGCCTGGGACTGTCCGAGGACTCATTCACGGCCCAAAGAGACTCGAAGGGCCTCATGAGCGTCGCTGCCGAGTAATGGAGAGGAGGGGAGGAGCCGCATGCGTGGTGACTTCGGTACTGGTAACGGTGCACGGTGTTCTTGAGGAAGTGCTGAGAGAGTGGATGCTCAGGGTTCCCTCCTCACAAACGTGACGACTATGTGAGGCGACGCACATGGCAGTTAGCTGGAGTTAGTCCTTCCACATGGTACGCACCTCAAAACACCACGTAGTACACGGCGCGCACACACAATCGTATCTGTCATTGTAAACAGTAAACAAAGACGGCGCGAGGGAGGTCGCAAAAGGACGGCCCCAGGGGTCTTGCCGTGAGCAGACATCATAACACCAAAAAGAGCCTTAAAAAAAAAAGGATATAAGGTCAAAGAGACTTTTTGTGTGCCTTATTAATCTGAAGAACACGAAACAGAAACGTTCCAGAAAACTTAGAGGGGAAAAAAGTGAGTAAACATAAATTTTTGGTGAGGACAATAAAAATAAATAATGCCCTAAACTCCCAGGAAACCCGATAGTTTTCTAAGGGCTTCATTGAACCCCAGAGCGGGCCAGGAGCTGCATTTGATTATTCCGTTTTGCAGAGCAGGACACGGAGGCACAAGGGGTCTGGACGTGCCCGGGAGGCGGAGCTTGCGAACAGCCATACAGAGCAAGTTATTCTTTACAGAGCTCAGCATCTCAGGATAAGAAAACAGGACGGACAGCATTTGCCACGGTCGACAGGCTGTGTCTGCTGTTTGCTTACAGCTCCTAAAATGTGGACCGTCCTGGAAATTGTGTTTTATTAACAATTGCTCTGAAAGCAGTTGCAGACGCTCACGGGCAAGGAAGAGCCCGTGCAAGGGAAGGGGACTCCCGGTCACCCTCCGTGTGTGTGGCCGGGGGAGAACCACGGCCCAGGTGTGGCTCCGCTGACCTGTGGGGTCGTCACATCATTGAGGCTGGCGGAGGCTGTAAGATGGGGTCTGTGGGGGCCTCACTCTGCCACTCTGGCACCCTGAGCCAGCCCCTCCCTCCGGTGGCCCACAGTGAAACGAAGAGGTGTCACAGCCAGATGGGCTCGAAGGTGTCTCCCGGATCTGGTATTCAAAATAAGGAATAAAGAGGAAAAAGACATCGCTGCTCACCCGGGAGCCCAGCAGGTCGAGCCTGAGGTTTGGAGACAGGAGTCCTGGGTCTTCATCATTGAGTCTGCTTGACCTCGGTTTCCCCACTTGTGACCTGCAGCTTCCTCCCACAGTGCTTTGCAAAATTTTGACAGTAAGATCCTTTTGGGAAAGAGCACCTTCCTCGGGACCCCAAAGCATAGCACAGATTGGAAAGGAGGAGTGTAGTTCCGGGTGAGAGGTGGGGCAGCGTCCCACCTGCTCAGGTTCTTCCCATTCCCTCCTCCCCACCCCAAACTCTGAAGACCCCTGGGCGGCAGGAACAGACATTCTCTTGTCTCCCCACAGCCCGAAAACCGCAGCGTCATTATGTAAGCCTCTAGCAGCATTCTTAACCAATGGCAGCCACTTAATGTTTGTTGAGTGAACAAATGACCTGCAAACAAGTCAGCTATTGCTACCATGATGCTGCATAACAGACAATCCCAGAAATCTCTTACAGCAGCAAAGATCAACTTTTTTCCTGTTGGTGGCTATAGGTCAGCAGAGGCTCAGCTCCAGGTGTGATTACAGGTCACACGGCCACACTCCACACCCATGCACCAATGGGGCAGGGAAAAATTCTGCACCTGCTGAGGGGAGCGGGGGTTGTGCCGCAAAGCCACCTGGCAAAGAGGCAAATGTGAAATTCTATATCAGGGAGGGAGGGAAGAATTAAAAACCAGAATCCAATCTGCCGCAAACCATAAAATGGAAACAATAAAGAAGAATGCATCCCCTCCAGGGCAGAGTGTTGTTACGCAGAACATGTTTAAAGTGTTCCAGAAGTACAAAGCGAGGGATAAATGGTATAACAATGTGATGTCATTACAAAACATCCCCCTGCTGTGACCACACGGTGACCATAAAGGATCTCATTCTCCCAGCAGGGAACAGGGTGCTGAGCAGCAGAGCAGGGAGACTCCCTCATGGAGGGTTTGAAGCTGTAGGTTCGGGTGGTTGCCCCCACCCCAATCCCAGCCGCCCTCCTCGGAGAATGGTGGATTAGGGAGGGGGAGAGGCGGGGAGGCTGGCCTGGCATTTGAAAAACTGTTAGGATGTAGGAAAAATGGGGGCATGGTGAGCCCTCCAGGCTCTGGGGGAGGGTATCCCCGATTTCAGACACGTGGGACTGGCGTCAGAATCCTCCCTCAGCACAGTGCACAAACACACGCCCTCCCTCCTGCCCCCCAAAGGGACTCAATCCAAAGGTGTAAATTCGGAGTCAGCCTACCTTGGGGCTGCTGTGAGCTCAGGTGAGAAACAGCTTGGGGAGGTGGCCTGAGAGCCTCCCCACACCTGCCAAGTGTCGCCAGACCAGGCTCCACTCTCGGGGAGAGAAAACTGCCTCGAGCTGCGAGTGTTTTCAGAAGTTTGTCAGTTTCTAATTTCCTTTTTTTTTTTTCCTTTCCAAAGCTCCACTCACCCAGGAGAATAATGTAAATGCTTATGATGGCATTTTAATAGTCCCGGGGGCATTAATCATTATTATGAATCTGAAAATAGCCGCGTTATTAATGTTTGACAGTGCAGTCAGGCAGGCCTCTGTGTTACAAAGTCTTTAATGGAGTATATTGCTTTTATTTTCCAAGTGCTTTCTCCTCTGTGGTCTCAGCGGGGAGGAGTCAGTCTCCCAGTTAGGGTCATCAGAGAGAAAGCAGGCCTTGGGAAGGGTCGGACCCCTCACCAAATAGGGGGTGGTGCCGCGGGGGTGGGATCCGACCCGCGGCTTCTCTTCTTCCCCCAGGAACCTGCATCAGCCGGGCGGGCGCGGGAAACGCACCGCGTCCCCGAGCACGGCTTCATCTTTCCTTCCGTCCCTCCTCACGTGACCTGCGTCGTGCCCCATCCGTCCTCTTCCAGCTGGGGTCCTGCTCTGCCAGGGACCTCTTCCGAATCTCTCCCTCCTGCCTCCCTGTGCAGAGGCGTGCCTGCCCCCACAGACCCTCCCAACGCACAGACGCCGCCCTCCCCCGATGCCGTGGGGCGGGCTCCCCTAGGAGCAAAGTTTGGAGCTCAGGCTTGGGGCAGGCATGAGGCTAAGTGTCTGTGGGGACTTGAATGGTGTCCTTCGATACTTGTGAATGTGATCTTATTTGGGAATAGGGTCTTTGCAGACGTCATCAAGTCAAGATGGGATCATAGTGGATTAGGGTGGGCCCTAGATCCCATGATTGGCATCCTTAAAGGAAGAGGGATCCAAAAAATAAAATAAAATAAATTGTTAAAAAGAAGAGGGAGGCCGGGCGCGGTGGCTCACGCCTGTAATCCTACCACTTTGGGAGACCGAGGTGGGATGATTGCTTGAGCTCAGGAGTTCGAGACCAGCCTGAGCAAGAAGCGAGACCCCGTCTCTACTTAAAATCAAAAGAAATTGGCCAAACAACTAAAAATAGAAACAATTAGCCAGGCATGGTGGCGCGTGCCTGTAGTCCCAGCTACCCTGGAGGCTGAGGCAGGAGGATCGCTTGAGCCCGGGAGTGTGAGGTTGCTGTGAGCTAGGCTGACGCCACGGCACTCTAGCCCAGGCAACAGAGTGAGACTCTGTCTCAAAAAAAAAAAAAAAAAAAGAAGAGGGAAACGTGGACACAGAGACGCACACAGGGAACAGGAGCAGCAAGGACACAGGCGGGTTCACCTTCTCTCTGGAGTCTTCAGGAGGAGCCGACCCTGCCCACACCTTGATCTTGGACTTCCACCCCCAGAACCGTGAGAACAGTGTCTGAGGGAGGTGTGACAGCAGCCCAGGAAGCACAGTGTCTGTCTCCCTGAGGCTGCTCCGTCCCTCAGAGAGACATGGGGCGGGGTCACCTGCAGTGGAGGGCCACGACCCAGTGAGAAGGCAGGGCTTGGAGTCAGAGAGCTCTGTGCAAGCCCCAGCTCAGCCCTCAGCCAGGACACGGGCTTAGTGTCCCCTGTCAGGGACGCCCAACCATCAAGGGGCGATTCAACACCCACCTCCCAACCGTCATTGCAGCAATAATGAAAGCACCAGCCCCTTGCCAGGCACCCTGCTAGGACTTCACAGATATTATTTCTCACCCTTCAAGACAAGACTGGCCATCCCAGATTGGAGGAGCAGATCTTGGGGAAGCATCTAGAACAGTTGCTGCACACAGCAGTGTTTAGTGTGCTTCCCGTCTCTCCTGGCGGGAGGGCAGGGTGTGCAGGGTGCTCTTGTACTTGTAACAAAGACACCACCTGGGGCAGCAGAGGCCAGGGGCTGGCCGGAGGGCTTGGCCCCGAGGCTGCATGTCCCCCCCAACCCCTGTGCCCCAGCAGGTAACACGCCTCACTGCTGAACAAGGGTCTCGTCTCTCCCTTGACACCTGGCTTCTCTTAACTCTGTCCGGAGAGTCACCTTTCACCCATTCGCCATTCATTTAACAAGCTCACTCTGAGCACCCAGGCTGACACCACACTACGCAAAGGAGCCCCAAATGACAAAGACACTGTCCCCAACGTCAAGAAGCAAGCCCCGCATTTCTGCAACAGAGACACGGGCCTTGGAGTGATGGGGAAACCAAGGCTTCCCTCCCACCCTCCACCCCCTGCTCCTCCCAGGACACCTGTCAGCCCAGGTTTCTCCAGCTGGGACTCCCACGAGGACACGCTCAATCCCACATCTTGTTGGAGTAATTATTTTCCTTTAAAAGTTGGAAGGGAGGGATTAAGTTAAATAATTCAACCGGTAAGCAATTCGAAAGGTAATTGTTCTACTGAGACACGTAGGACTGTATTAGGGGCTGGACGTAGAAGCCAAATGAATTTTTAGGACAGGGCTCCACGGTTCACAAACTTCCGTCCACTCCCAATCCCAGACCCCCAGGGACCTGCTCTCATGCCTGCTGCTGCTAGAAACACCCGGCCCTGGGCACACACTCGCATTTCCTCCAAGAGAGCAGCTCCTCAGCCTCTCTCCAGCGCCCATTCCAGACTTCCAGCCTCCCCTCGGCCCAGGAGATCTTGTCCCCACACCCTGCGGAGGGGCCGGAGCTGGGAGCTGCATGGGTGGTTCCTGGGAGGGAGCGGAAACCACTCTGCTTGGCAGCCGCGAGGACATCTGCCATTCATCACTCTCTGCCACGTGTCAGGCCCAGCAACCTCCTGCAGGTGCCACGTAAATACACTAAACCTGTAAAGGGCCCAGGTGGCGGCCAGGGAGGGAGACTCAGAATCCTCACCCCGAGGAGGAGCCCCTCCTCCCACCTCGCTCTCCGACCCTCCGGGTCACAGAAGAGGAGAAAGTTTAAACAAGAAGGAAGAGCTTGTTGCAGACCTAGCTCCATCCATCAAACTGACACAGCTCCGGCCGCCAGGAATCCAGGGGAGGTTTTCCAAGGACAAAAGCCAAGGAAAGATGTCATCGGGAGTGACCCAGCCCATCTGTCACAGCTCCCCTGGGGGCATCTGGCACATGGTCCCTGATAACAGGGTCTTGCCCGGCCTAAGGGGCAAGCAGCCTCAAGGGTCCTGGGTCCCCCCAGGCCTGACTCTGCCTGGGGTCCGCTAGGCTGGAGGAGTGACCCCCAGCACACCTCATTTTTCCCTCGCTGCTGCATTCTGAGTGAGGGCAGGAGCTGCCCCCACGCTCCAGGCAGGGTACTGGGTGCCAAGCACGCAGGGAGAAACAGGTATTGCCTGAGCCCTGGGGACGCGTGGGCAGGTGGGCGCAGGGGGCGGGAAGGCTTGCAAGAATCATTTCCACTGGATGATGGAAAATCTAGGGGAGTGGGAAGGGGGCGCTGTCAAGCCCCAAGAGGGGACGTAAGCTCCGGTGGCTGGAGAAGTGGCAGGGGCGGCCTCTCAGTGGAGGTGACATCTGATCTAGGCCTTACTGCACAAGTAGGCGTTCTCTGAGCAGGCAAAGGGAACCCGAACGGATCAGCTAAGAGCTGGACGGCGATGAGGTGGTGGCCAAGGCTGGGGTCCCGGCCACCCTGGAAGGTCAGTGAGCTCAGCCCCGAGCCACGCTACAACGTGGTGGACACTGGGCTTCGATGGTGGACGCGTTGCCTGCAGCTGGCGGTGGGCTCAGGGACCTTCAGCTGCAGAGGCGCCCTGCCCACGCCACGCCCTCCCCTGGGGGCCACAGCCAAGGGCCTGTGGGTGCAGAGCAGGGCTGGCCTTCTCCACCCAGCTCAGGATGGCACCGGGGGCCACCTGCGCTAGAGCTCTCCCTCTGCCCACCCAGCTCCCGCGCCTCCTTTGTTCTTTAGCCGCCATCCTGCAGACGCTGCCTGCCTCCCGGGAAACCAAACCTGCGCCACAACCGAGGGGGAAGGTAAGCTGCGATTCAGAAATAAATGGTCGATAAACCGGATCAGAAATAAAAGCTCCCACCAGCTGGAAATACGAACTCATTCCAATCTCACAGCAAAGACCGACTCTGCTCTGAAACGCCCTCCGTGGAGAGCAGTGGGGGCTGAGGCTCCCCAGGGAGCAGTCAGGATCCTGTGTCTTGCACCCAAACCAGACACCACCCCAAAGAACTGTCACGTCAGAAAGGGGATAGCTACAGTGACACAGAGGACACACAAGGACAGTGTCCCAGGATGCTAAATAAGGACGCCCAGACACTGGTGCTCAGAGTATCTCAAAACCACGCCTGAGGTCGCAGAAGAGCTGCCGGAAGACACAGGTGCCTGCAGTGCGGTGCCAACCTGCGGTTGCTGCCACCGCGCACTCCCCGCGCCAGCGGAAGGGGCCCCCTGCTCCCCGGGCAGCAGAAAAAGGGAAGCAGAGGCTCTCAGGGCAGAAATCGGGAGGTAACAAGAAGAACCGCCTCCCCTTCTCCCTCTCCTCCCCAGATCCCTGGCAGAGAGGCTCAGGTTGGAGAGAAATTAATGTGCCTTAAGGTGCCTGAGTTTATCGATTAATTACACTCCCCCTCCCAAGTCATGCCAACTGCTTTCCCTAACACCTGTGCCTGCTGTGGGCACTAATCTAACACCGTCTTCGAGTGACTGGTGAATTTGTTCCTCTGTTTGTGATGAGGAAGCTTAGTTGCCAGGGATGTGTTGAAGAACACACTGTATGTTCTTCACTTATTTTGACCTGCCCAACTAGCTTTATTTGTAGCTCAGAGAGGTAAGCAGTCTGTCCTCCGGTTTTCCAATGTGCCTAGTGCCCGTGACAATGGTTTGTTCAGATGACAATGTGCAGGTGAGCGTGCACCTTCCCCTCTCCCCTCCCCCCAGGGGTCAGAACTCAGTGGTCTGAGGCTGGGGCAGGAGGAGTCTCGGGGTGGGGGAAGGGAGGCCTGAACTGGGACCAGGTGGAAACTCACCGTCTCAGGTGACACTGGGGAGTGACCTGGGCACGGAGTGGGCTTGGGGAATGCAACACAGCTGCCCTTGTGCCTGGGGTGAGCCAGAGAGTTCCTGGGAGGGGGTGGAACCTGGAGGGGTCGCCCGGAATCCTGAGAGCCAGGCCAGGTGGAAGGCGGGGGTAGGGACAGGAGGGATAACTGAGGACAAGGACAAGGCAGACGGGCCAGCACTGTAGGCACAGGGGAGCGCAGAGTGGGGAGGTCAGGGACAGCAGGCCCCCAAGGCCTTTCATGTGACAGGTGGGCGAGCTGCAAGTGCAGGTGTGGCCAGGTAGGGGCCAGGTAGGAAGGACGCTGGGACACTGGGAGGCCTGGGCAGGTGAGACCAGTGAGGGGAACCCAGGCGGGGCCTGGCACCGTGAGAAGTGACAATTATTAATAGCTACCTCATAAGAGTACTGTGATCATTTTAAAAACAATACTTATAAAATATAACAGTGCTTATAAAATGCTTAGCACAAGGCCGAGCAAATGGTAAGTGCTCAAGACATACTTATTAAAAATTATTGTTACTGCCGGTGACAACTCCAATCCCTGCGACAGAGTTGTGGAGATGACACAGACACATTCTTCCTCTCTCTGTATTTGTCTAAAACTCCAGCACAGCCACATTCGGAGGTGCAGGGGTGGCCGGTGACTCCAGCTCAAGTGAGCTGGGAAAGAGAGAGGCGAAGAAACAGGGGTGATTCCACCCAAGCCCGGAACCTCTTGGCCATTCCGCCGGGAGAGGCGTTAATGCCAACCTCGGCCCCTCGGCCACACCGGAGCACAGACGCCAGGGCACAGACAGGAGCTGGCCTGGGGACGGTGGAGCCAGGCAGGCTAGCAGATCTTAGCGGACTCTCCTTCCAACCCAAAGAGAAGGAAAACTGTTCTGGGACGTCTTTGGATGCCCCCGCCACCCTTGCCCGCACCTTAATTCTCTCCACTCACCTCTGAGGAGCCGCCCTGGGTCCTGCTCCCTGCCCCCGGCCGCGCAGACCCAGAGGGAAGGCATAGCCCTGACCTGCCCCCAGCAGCCCCCACCTCTCCCATCCACCCCCTGAGACCCCACCCCAGCCTCCTCATCTTGCCGAGATGGCCCCTCCCCAGCCCTGCCCCCCCAGGTCCTCTCTGCAGACAGCCCCAGCATCAGCAGACGCCACCCCGACTCGGGCCCTCCCCGCCCCCCACCCATTCGGGGTGCAAGGGCAGACTTGGTCACCTTCATTATAGACTATAGCACAAAAACACAATAAAATAAAATGAATGTTTTCTCAGCAAAAATCCATTAGATGAGTTACTGTTGTAATTTAATAATGGGATGGGAAACTACAGCAAATTAGCACAGTATATAATTAAAGTAAATCTATTTCAAAGTCCTTTATTGCTTAGTATTTCTCAGGTCTCAGCCTCGCTTTTGTCTCCACTCCCCACCGCACCCCCTTCCCTTTTCCTGAGTGTGCGGAGGGGGATGGGAGTCGCCGGTGACCATGACGCTGTCAGGACATCGGTAGCAGACGCAGTTCAGCGCTCCTGCCGGGGGAGCACGGTGTGCCCGGTGTGGCCAAGGCCCCAGCAGCCTCCCCTTGGCAGAGCAGGGCCAGAATGACACTGCCACTGACCAATCCAGGACCCGCCTCCCTAGATCCTGGGGGGCGAGGGCCCTGAGAATACCCCTGGAGAAGGACAGATCCCACTGACCCCTGGGCCCCAGATTTGCTAATACTCGTCCACTCCAAAACAGTATCATGGTTAAGAGGCAACAGGAAGCTAAGGCTCAGAGAGGTTCACAACTGGCCGGGGATCACACAGAGATAAGTGGCAGAGCTGGAATTTGATCTCGAGCCCTTGACACGGGACCAGCAGCCCCCACAAAGCCCTGAGTGAGGGATCCTGTGTGCTGTTGGTGACCCGGCTGTGACAAGCCCGGCCCATTGTTGCCCGTTTTCGGAAGAGGAAAGAAGGAAGTAAAACAGGCAGCTACTGCTTCCAGGGTTGTTTTCTGCTCTCTGGGGTTCAGTGCAGGGGGCACGGGGTGCCCCACAGGTCAAACCAAGCCTGGGGGCCCACACTCACAAAATTCTCTCCCAGTTACACCCCCTCTTTGGTAAAGAGATGAATTACCTTCCTCGCAGGCCCAGATAGGTCCCTCGGCCTGGCTTGCCATGGGGAAGGGGACACCACAGCCCGGGCAGCCTGGGACAGGACGGGGCTGGCTGAGCCTGCTGCCACTTGACGCCATCTTGACGACAGAATTTTTGTGGTTCATTCAAACCCAAGATGATGCATTTTTTCCCCTTTCCAGAGCCCTCAGACTGCACTCAGAGACCACTGGCAGCCACAGAAAACCAAGTGAGCCGAGCAGACATGAAGCAACCTGGGTCACTTGGAAAGCACTGGGAGCTCTTAGCTTAAGAGAGAAAATGACCCCCCAAAAAACAAGGAAAAATTCCCTGCCCGCTGGCAGGTTTTCCAGGGAAGGTTGGTTCCCTGGAGATCCGATGCTGCCCAGAAGCCATGTCCCCCGCCCCGCCCCCACCAGCCCCAGGCAGGGTCCTGTCCACCTCCCCTAGCACAGGGCCAGGCTTCTCCAGCCGAGAGCGCACTGGGAGCCCGGGGAGGCTGGGGGATGCCAGGAAGACAAGCCGGCTTGACAGGCTGTGAGTCCATGCAAATGAGATGCAAAGTGATATGCAAATCCAAGCTTCTCTTTCTGAATCTCATCTGGTGGCTGAGCTGCTGCAGCCCTGCCAGCGCTCTGAAGGCAGCCGTCTCCTTCCTGCCTGTGTACATCAAGGACAGGGCGCTCTGGCTACGGTGCAGGTGAGCAGCGCTTCGCAGGGAGCAGGGGCAGCCTGGCTGCCAACCCTCCCGCCAGCCCGACAAGCCCTGGGGATGCCAGAGCCTGGCGCGTGTTTCCTGGGGCTCTGCGCTGCCGCCTCCTCCGCAGCCCTCCTTTCCAGCTCCAAGGCGGTGCCCGAAGACATGCACCCCACGGCCCCAGGGGCATGCCCCATTCCGAGGGCCTCGGTGCTGAATGCACAGCAGCTGCAGGAATGCAAACTCCCCCCACGCCTCTCTTTAGCTTCAAGGGGTAGTTGCTGAGCCTGGGCACCATACTGAGGGTAGAATTCTGCACCAAGATTTCTGAGCTTGGAGCCGTCTTGGGCTGTTTCCTGCACAAGGGGAGACGGCCGAGCAGAGCAGCACACGCTGCTCGCTCGGTCAGGACTGTGCCCCCGAACCACACTGCAGCACAGCTCAGGAGTTCCTCTCGCCCCCACTGGACATCCAGGCCCAGGCCAGGGGCACCTAGAACCTGCTTAGAAATTATTTCTCGTGGCGTCCGAGAGCTGCAGGGTCTGTGCTAGAGAAGGAGCCAAAAACCATGGCCGTGATCACGGGGCAAAGAGGCCGGGAGAAGAGAGGCCAGCCTGGGGCAGCCGCATGCAGGACTGGGAAGGTGAGGCTGGGCAGGGAAGGGCTCTGGAGGCAAAGACAGAGCAGACAGTGGAGGAAAACTCCAGAAAGGGTTATGGGGAGGGGCCCAAAGACAAACACCCTCCACCCTCACCCGACAGCCCTGCCGAGGTGCCCACTGACCCAACGAGGGCCCAAGACTTCTCTGAAAGGCCCAGCCCCCCCGGCTCCATCTGGGCTCCCTGCACCTGGCCAAGGGCTCAGGCTCTTCTTCACGCCCCTCCAGCCTCCAGTGCCTCCTTGTCTGAGGCGAGAACAGTCGGGATGGAGGGGAACTGTGGAGCAAGCAGGCCCAGGTGGGCCCCTCTTTCTGTCTCAGTCGGCGCGTGGCCTCCTAAAGCCTATGGGCCTGGGCTGGGGCCTGGGCGGGGGGTGCTGTCAAAGACACAGCCCCTTCCTCAAGGTCACCCAGGCCGGCATCTTCCTGCCTCGTGCAGCCTGAATGACATCTTACCATTCTTGTCCCCACCAAGCCCTCCAAAGGAAGAGGAGGCGGTTTAGGGAGTCACCGTCAGGTCAGTGGACAGGGTCACTCCCTGCACCCACAAAGCTGTGCATGGGAGCAGGTTGCACCCCTCCGGGCCGCGGCACGCACCCAGCTCCGCCGCACACCAGGCTCTGCACCAGCCCTGGGGTTTCAGAAACAGCCGGCAGTGGGGGTTCTCTCTGGTACGCCCCACTTCCCTTCCACCAATGCACACGCTGGCTCTGCGCCTACTGCAATTAATTTCAAAATCAGGGGATCGCCCTCCACAGTGAACATGACCCAGGACACAGACCAAGCCCTGAAAGAACAAGATAATTCACCAAACTAGATGGAAAGCCAAATCCTGACACCTAAGGTGCTCCACTCTACCGAGAGGACGCTGACATCTCCTCGGAACACGAGTCCACCCCTCTGGATAGTGACAGAATGCCGTGGACTGAGTGGTGTCCCCCCAACACACCCAAACGTTCATATGTTGAAGCCCTAACCCCCAATGTAATATTTAATAGTATCTGGAGACAGGATCTGGGGAGGTGATTAAGGTTAAATAAGGTCGAGGGTAGGACCGCCCCTGGATGGGATTAGCGTCCTTAAAGAAGAGATCACAGAGCTCTCTCCCTCCTCTGCCGTGTGAACACAGGGAGAAGGCGACGTCTGAAAGCCAGGAAGGGCCCCCGTCAGAACCCAACCACGGCGGTTCCCTGATCTCTGACTTCCAACTTCCAGAACTGTGAGAAAATACACGTCTGTTGTTTAAGCCACCCAATATATGGTATTTTGTTCCTAAGTGTATTTTTTTAGAGCTAATTAACACAGATATGGGAATAAGGATTGATCCAGAAGCCACACGTAACGCTCTAGAAACAGAATGTACAAACAAGGGACCAATCTGCCCAGGACCCAGGACGTCCTGGGTGCTGCCTTGAGTACATGCGTTCCCTGCAGCCCCCCTGTGCGCCCACAGCTTGGTGCTGGCCTTGCCGTGGTCTGCCTGGGCCAGCAGCTGCCCCCCAGCCCGCTGGGTGCACAGCCCGAGATATGTGTCCTTGGCCGGCCACATGAGGCTTTGCAGCCCTGGCCAGCTCTGAGCTGCACGCGACAGACGAAGACCAACAAAGGAAGCCTGAACCACGCTCACACATGCCCAGGTGCACGCCCGCCTAGGCAGCTCCTGGAAATCCCACCAACTCTACTCATTGCCGCCATTACAAACAGGCAGGTGCGGGAGCCAGCTCGGGTAGCACATAGCTGTTAGGCTGGGGACATGGGGTTTCAGTCTAGCTGGTCCTCTGATTAGCTGCGTGATCTTGGACTTGTTTCTTAACCTCTTTGGACTTCTATTTTCTCAACTGTAAAACGGAAAATCATGCCTTCCAGGTTTGTCATGGGTCACATTACTATTTGTGCAACTAAAGCTGTGCTTTATAGAGAACTTTCTACGGGCCAAGCATTTAGGTAAATACTCTCACATATAGAACTTCATATAGTCCTTCTGCGAGGAAGGTGCAGGAACGACCTTTGCCTCTGTTCTGTGTAGGAGGACACTCAGGCTCAGGGGGTCGGCAATCTATCCAGCATCACACGGCTAAGAAGTGGCCGCGCTGATTCGCAGGCAGGAGTTCTCCCTCCAGACCCTACAATCTTAGTCACTATCTGCGCAGGACTCTGGAGCAGCCAGTCGACATCGGCCGGGGTGAAGGTGGTAGCGATTGGGACTGGCTTCCAAAGACGCTGAGGAGGGGCAAGGCGGGCAAGGCGGCGGGGCAGGGAGCTGGGCCCCCAGTGCGGCGCGCCTCCCCCACACCTTCTCATCACAGACGGGCAGTGGATGAATGATCCGTCCAAGGAGCCAGGGAAACCCACGCCCTCGGCCGTCCGTGCTGTTTTGGAAGGGGACGATATGTCTGCAGAAAACACCAGTGAACTCAGGCTGAAGAAGGCAAGCAGGGAGCTGAATTGCCCCCTGGAGCCTAGACGACCCTCCCAGGGCACAGGCCCTGAGCTGTTGGGAAGACAGAAAAGGCTTTTGTCACGAGAGCCCTCTTTAATAGAAAGGAAATGCAGACTCCTCCAGAGCCCGGCGTAACACTTGCCTGACAATGCACGCTGGAGACGTCTAATGAAGACTTTTATGATAGGGATGTAATTGTCAAAGAAAAAATGATTAAAAAATTGGTTTCAATGCTTTGCAATCCAAGAGTTCATTTGTTTCCTCATTCATGTACTAAATAAGCCCCTAATTAATCTTGAACCTTGGAAAAAGGAGACTAGATTGCCATTTTCTCCATAAGGACGCACTTCACATTTTGGGAAGTTTGAAGAGGCTCTTAAGCATTTTCCTTTAGTGGTATTTTATCAACGTTTTAGAGAAGCTTCATTAGGCTGCTGAAGGCTGCTAATTGCATTACCATATTTTTAAGCCTCATAGGTGCGGGTCAGGTTCATCGTTCTCCAAATTCTCTCTTTAATCGGAGGGTTTGACATGTCAGAGATCCGGGGCTCGTTTTGCTTCCGAGGGAGGGAAGATGAAGCCTGCACTGACTCGGGCTCCTCCCGCTGCCTGCTTGCCGCCCCCAAGGACAGAGGCCGCTTCTCCCTCAGTGGGGACCACGCTGCCTTCTCTTTCCAAAGAAAACTTAGTTTCAAAAGTCACTGTGATGTCATCCTTCCTAGCGAGGAATAAAAGCCTCCAACTTTCCAACCAAGAAAAGAAAAACAAAAGGCGCGTGTGTGTGCGTGCACGTGTTTGTGTATAGATAGACATGAATATATATGTGCATATGTGTGTTTAGATAGATAGAAACATACTGCATATGCATACATATGAATATCTGTGTGCATAGATACGAATGTATGCATATATGCGTGTAGACAGATATAAATATATATGTATGTGTGTAGACAGATATGAATATATGTATGTATGTGTATACATAGATATGAATGTGTATATACGAATACACGTGTATGTATGCATATAAATAGATGTGAATAGATGTGTATACATATGTAGATAGATAGAAATATATGTATATGTGTGGGTAGATATGAATAGATGTGTATACTAATATGTGTGCATATAAATAGATTTGAATATATACATGTGTATATATGTGTACATGTGTGGCTGATATGTGTGTATATGAACATGTGTCTACATATGTTAGATATGACTATACATGTGCACACATGCACATGTGCAGCGAATGATGACGCTTACATTTTATCTGGATTCTTCCCCTCGTTAAAGACAATTTCAATGGGACACTCAGTCCCAAACTGAGGCAGCTGAATGGATGAAGGCAGGCCCTCTACCAAGATCTTCACGGCGTCATCTCATTTCGTCCTGTCTACAACCTTTCAGAGAGTTGGCTGGTACTACATTTCTCTCGTTTTTCAGAAAGGGAAACGGGTTCTCAGAGGGGGCGAGTCACAGAGCTCAGAAGCGGTGGAGTCAGAATTTGGAAGGAGGCTGGCGGACTTTGGTAAGTGTTCTGCCCTGGAGCCAGGAGCCAAACCCCGCACGAGCCCACACGAGCGTCTTTGCCCCTCTGAGCACCCCTGCCCACTCCCGTCCAAGCAGTGACAATGTCCACCCCACAGAAATAAGACAAAACGAGATTTTCTGAAGGGAGCCAGGCAGGGAGTTGTCTTACCAGGCAACTGGGACTGGCCATCTCCCAGTAGGGTCCCCTTTGTGCTGGTTGTGAGCATTAAATGAGATATTAAATGCAAAATGTTTTACATTCTTTACAAGCACCTGCTCTTTACAAGCATATGCTCTTAATAGCGCCACGTGGGTGGCTTCCAGGATGCCCCGACTGAACTCGTCCCTCCAGGTCAGCTCTTCAGTCCACCTTCAATTCCTCTCTCTGTCCCCTGCACGCCCCCAGCGTGGCGCTGCCACATCCCGCCCCTGGTGCAGTAGGCGGCTGCCCAGAGAGGAGCTCAGCGACATCTGTGCAACGATGGGATGAACACCCGCACGCGGGTACACACTCGCCTCAACGGCACCACCGTCCGCCGGCCACTCCAGCTGGCACCAGGGCACGGCCCCCACGCCCCACTCTCCCTCCCGCACCGGCCACCCCGTCCTCCTGCCCGTCTCTCTGTGGTGCCCCTGGCCTCCACCCCGCTCTCCAACGTGTGTTCCTCTGAACCCGCTGGAAGAGGTACACATACGATTACTTACTAATAATTGCATTTCGCCCAAACAATTTGCTTTTTAGAACACAAATTTGAACCGAGTCGAGGTTATTTTTCCTCCATTAAGGACACCCTCACTCGGGCGCTTCTGAGCCAGCGTGCATTCCTGGGGGAGGTGTAGGGAGGAGAATAATTCCACACTGGACCAAGGGAGTGTGGTCCACAGCATGGTCACCTGTCGAGTGGGACCTCTCTGTGTGTCTCAGTTTCCTCATCTGTAAAATGGGGGAATAACAGCACCTCCCTGATAGAGCTGTTGTGAAGATTAAACGAGTTGCTACATATGGAGCTGAGAGCAGAGCCTGGTCCACTGTAAGTGTTAGCCGTCACCATCATCATCATCATTATTCCTATGGGGGCACAAAAAGTGGGGCCAGGAACTGCAGCTCTGCACCGTAGCCAGTGATGTCTATAAAGCTGCTGGGCTGATCACTTCCCTCTCCTTATAAAAATCCCTCTGTAGCTCCCCAGTGCCCTCAGGCAAAGTCCTTCAAGATCTGGTCCCTACTGACCTTGGCAACCTCATTCTGCACCACGCACCCTCACCCAGCCAGCTGCACCCGCTTCATCGGAGCAGTGGCTCGGAAGAAGGCCTGCTCCTAAGTCCTTCGATGCGGCAGGATGAGTTTGCAGGGCGTCTGACCGGTGTCTGGCTCAGGCCGTGTCCTGCGGATTAAGGGCAAAATGCAAATGGTGAATTCTGAGATTAACAGCAAGATGACTCATCAGTGCAAAGAGCTCGTCTTTCCACAGCAGTGCTGCATGACACCGGCGCCGTATTTCTGACGGGCGCTCGTGTGTGTCGCAGGAGCCTTATCGCACTCAACATTATTGTTTTTAGAGGATAAGATAGCAATGTTGGCTCGGAATTGTCAGCCTGCGATTGCAGCTACCTGTATTTTGTATTCACGGCGCAGAAGCAGGAAAACCTTCTAAGACTCGCGAAACCAACCTGAGTGGCGGCGGGCGGGGAGCAGACACAAAAGAAAGAAACCAGCATAAGTGCTAAGGAGTGAAATATTATTCTGATTAAGTACGGGGGAGGAATTAATGCTCTAAGGTTAAAAATGCATAGTTTTGCTTTCTTTAATTTTTTTTCTTTTTGCAAATTTCGTTCTTGTGTATTTCATGATGACTGATGTGATATATTCTTGGCTTTCAGACCAAGAAAAGTCGCCAGGGTTTCATCTGTTATGTTTATGCCCAGAGAAATAAATCTTGGCGGTCGTGGAGAAGGTTGCTCACACTCCCGACGCCGTCTGGGGAATCCGGCTGGTCGCATGCCTGGCGGACAGGCAGGATTCGGGCTAAGATCCGCTTTGGCCTTATTGATCACAAGGCTTCTTCATTACTTCTGTGGCTGCAGATCGATAGGCTCACAGCAACACAATAGATTTTTTTTAGAAAATCAATTAAACAGAATATTTTTTACTGAATTGAGTTTGCACGGCGGTGTCGTTGGCGTGCGGTTCAACATTTTTAATGCGGTTTCCCTGCCTGTGAGGAAGAGCTGGCAGGGCCTGCGCAGAAGCTCACACGCTGCAACACGAATGGGTGGAAGGCGAGGGGAGCGGAGAGGACTGATTCCCTGGGAGAAGCAGACGGCACCCAGTTCACGGCTGCAGGCCACTGCCTTGTTGGAAATTCCCCGCACGCTGCTGTGTGGGCCGACGCTGTCGGTGTGCTGCCTCTTAGCCTCAGAAACGTGGAACTGAAACTTCTTGGAGAGCTCAGAATGATGTCTGAATTTCCCCCTTCTGAAAGCAGAAGGAAGCTCAGCGGGCATAAAGGTGAAATGTAACCGGCTGCGTCTCTGCGCGTTGGCCATCACGCCGCACACGTGTCCCTCTCCCCGAAGTGGAGGAGCAGCAGGAGGCTCAGGGACACGGGGCTCCAGCTTCGGAACAACGGTGGGGAGGCGCCACAGCCCAGAGCACGGGCCAACTGGCCACACGAGATGTGACAGCCAGTTCCCACTGTGCCCCACGGAGTGGGCGGGGCCGTCACCACCGTGGTTCCCTTTGCTTCCCCCTTCTCGCCGCTTCCTTTCTGGTCTGCCATGATCCTGGATGACATCCATTAAACATAAAAAAGGAGAAGAAGACATTTCCTCCCACTTCCAGCGACACTCGGAAGAACCACCTCAGTGGACGCAGTGAGAAACTCGCAGCAGCGCCGGCCTGAAGGTCGCCAGCCTGCCGAACACAGGGACGTGCACGTTCTGACGGTAAACGGCAAATAACGTGGCTGGAACTGCACAGAGGAGCCTGGCGGTGACATTTTAAAATCTCCCCTAGCTTTGTTCCGTGGTTTGTGTCATCAGAACACCAGGACGGAATCGCAGACTCAATTTATGAGCATTTCAGCCTGGATGTTGTTTAACATCATTTCCTCTCCTCTGTCTCTTTTTGCCTCGGGCCTGTCTCGGGTGGTCCTGCGGCCAGGTGGGCACTCTCCCTGGGCCTCCTTCCGCCCCTCTCCGCACTCTGAGAATCTGGGTTATTTACATCACCAAAGGGGCAGAACTGAAGGAGCATGTCTGGGGTTTGAGCTGCTTGTATCACTCCTCTGTACCTTCTCCCTGTTTTGTTTTCCCCGAGTTGGAAGGATTTAGAATTGAATCCTGAAAGCTGGGGTGAAACATGAAGCCTTTGTCCCTTTCTGCAGGGCTAAAAGAGGGTCAGGAAGATTCCCGAATGAATCCAAGGGAGCAACTCCGATTCGCCTGGAGACCAGCACCTGCCTGGTGATGGAGACATTCGTGCCCGTGGACGCGGAGCGTCTGCCTGTCTTGTTCCTCTGCCTCCCTGCAGACGGCAGTGCCAGGGAGGGGTCCAGGGCACCGGGGCTGTTTGTCTTATTTAGAGAAAGGGGAACGTAAGAAAGCAGTGCAAATGGAGATGAAAGTTTTCCAGATTCAGTGATTTGGGGAAAATTGTTTCTTCTAAGAGCATGTTTTCAGCCTATCAGATTTCATGGTACCTAAGATTAATATATATCTCAGCAAAACAGCAAATGAGCCATGCAGGGATCTGCTTTAAACCTTCCACATTTAATCATTCAGAAATTCAACTCAGATCCACAACCGATACCAGATTTCAAGATTTTGAGGAAGCGCTAAAGAGAAAACAATAGCATTGCCACAATTAATAATGTAGAAAGAAAATCCTGCTATGTGACCTGCTGGGGCAGTTTTACTTGGAAAGTCCTAACTCTAAATTCCTACCTCTCAGAGAGGGACCCACCAGGACAGTCACCAACTCAATGAATATTCGTGGAGACCTGCCACGTGCTAGACGCTCTTCCAGGGAGACAGCTCCTAAGTGAGCAGAAAAAGTGGCCTGCCCTCAAGGTGCGCGCACCCTGAGGGCGAGGGATAAATAAACAAATGCGCACAGACGTGATGCAAATCCACGGCACAGGGGTGTGTCTGCGTGTCCATTGCTGAATCCCCGTGTTTAAGAGCGTCCCTGCACACAGCAGGCCTTCGGTAAATTGTGGGCCAGATTGAGTCTGCATTGCGAATGTCGGGGGTAGAAAGCGATGCGTGTGCTACGGAGACTCTTCATAACAACAAAACATAAAAGTTCTACAGAGGCTGAGCTTAAACGCCCTTGACCCTGGAGCAGGACCACATTTTATAGCCTTCAAAACGGCCTCACACTCACCCTTTGCACACCACTTGCAATCAAGCCCCCGGACCAAACACACACGCGCACATCCTTGACTCGAGACAGGTGCGCTCTCGCCTCGTCTGCGAGAGAACCTGCGCTTCTCTTCTGCGATGCCAAGCCTCGGGTCCCATTTCACACCCAGGAAGGATCATTTTTTAAACCCTCCTCCATACAATAAAATGATTTTTGGTAACTGCGGTAGGCTGAATAATGGGCCCCAAAGCAATCCGGGTCCTAGCCCCTAGAACCTTTGAATGTTACCTTATATGGAAAAAGCAACTCTGCAAATGTTATTAAATTCAGCATCTGGAGATGGGGAGATTATCCTGGTTTATTCGAGTGGGCCCTAAAAGTAATCCCTTGGATCCTAGTAAGAGGGGTCAGAGGCAGATCTGGGAACAGAAGAGACCACACAGCCACAAAAGCAGGGGCAGGAGTGAAGGGCTCTGAAGATGGAGGAAGGGGCCACGAGCCAAGGAACCCCGGCTGCCTCCGTGAGCCGGAAAGGCAAGGCCAGGAGCTCCCCGCCGAGCGTCCAGAGGGAGCGCAGACCTGCCAATGCCCTGCTTCTGGACTGGGAAAACCCATTTAAGACTTCCGGCCTGCAGAACCCTAAGACAGTGAATTTATGTTGCATTAAGCCACCAAGTTTGTGACAGTTGGTTACCATAGCCAGAAGAAATTAATACAGTAATAAAGTGTCATAGTCTTTCTTCTCTGGATTTATGATTTTAAACAATTTTAATAGAAGAATAAATTTTCATGTTAAAAATTATTCAAATTTAACAAAATATTTCATGTATGAACTAAAATTTGTACTTACCAAACATAAATATTTCTTTTTGCAGTTCACGTTGTTTCACTGTTTTAAACATGAAACACAAATAAAACCCCTACGTAGCCCCATAGAGCGACAGCGGTGAGTCAAGCCCTGTTTCTTCCTTGCTGCGATCACCACGCTGTCGCTGTTCATGTCTAATCTGTTTAAATGAAGGCGAATGTAATTCTGCAGCGGCTGGACACATAAGCCACACCTGAGGCGATCTTGAAGATTCCGAACTGTTAGGAACTTGCTCTCCAAATGAACAGGAGAGGCCACAGTGAGCCGGGAGCCGGCTGCGCCCCTGAGGTTTTCCAAATTAACTGTCTCAAGGAATACAATGTTCATCAAAGGATAAGTAATAAAAATGTGCTAATTCGAAGCTTACATGTATATTGTGCAACAGAAATTGTTTATAACATAAACCAACAGAAAAATTTTTCAGGGACATTGTCTGGAATTGCGGGTGCATGGTGTTAATGAAAAGCAGACCGACTTTTAGCTGGTTTTATTATTGTTCTTGAATGTCCTACAGATACTCAGTTCCTCATTGCCTGCACGTGAGGCCGACGGCCCCCACCACCTGCCCTCCGCATCACACTGATTTCTCAAGGTCCAGGAACAGGGAAGGCTGTTCGCCTGGCTTAGAAGCTAAGCCTCCCTCTGATCCCACTGTGCCAGGAGGCGGTGCCCAGTCTCAGAGAGCAGACTGACAGCCTGTGGGCAGAGGACCAGGGTGAGGACAGAGTTCCACGAAAGACCCCCAAAGCCCTCACTGAGCATAAAGTAGAAGTTTTCCCTCCGTCCTATGGCAGAGCCGCTTGCGAGGGATTTGAGGAAGGGGCTGGCCTAGAAAAACCTGCACAGACTCCAAGTGGGCCCATGCAGCCCCTTCTCCCCTGGGACACCCCAGCCCCACCGAGCCTGACCTCCCAGGGAGACCTGTCATCCCCCAGCCCTTGGGGCTCCCCTAGACTTACCCAGAGGGACATGCCCTCAAACAGGAACTCATCGCTCTGCTGGCGAGCAGCCAGCGACTATTTCCATGGCCAGGGGCCACCCCGAGTGGCTGGCCCTGCAAACTGGGGGTGGGGGGGCATCTGGATGTCCCTAGGCAGGTGGCAGTGCCAGGCTAGTGAAGCGACGAAGTCACCAGGAAGCAGAGAGGCAGTGGGAAGAAAGCAAGAAAGCAGACCGCCCTGCCCAGACCTCCACCCGGCCTCCGCCTGGCCACCGCTGTGGAGGTGTGTGGCCTCGTCACTTGTCACCACTCAAGCCGTGGTTCTGGAGTGTGCGCCAGCACTGCGTCAGGCAGGTCATCCCTCCTTGGCTAGGCCCCGCAGGTGGCCTCCTGGGACACGAAGACCAGAGGCAGCTGTGGGCATTGGAGTCAGCGGCTGGGGATTCAAGCCCTGCTTCTCCGGCCTGTGTGCCCTCAGGCAACGCTCCTGCACGCTGGGACCCCAGTGCGGAGGCTGCGGCCTGGAGGGTGCCTGGCACGGGGCGGGCAGTCGGCCTTCACCGCCCACTTTCCTCCTCCTGGCCCGAAGCTCACTGGCACATCCAAATAGTAGGGCACAGTGAGCCCCACGCCCCTGCCCCACCACCAGGAAGGGTCCTACCTGCCCCTCAGAGCTAGCTCTGAGCACTGAATGGGAGCCTTTTGGAGAGATCATGGCCATTTTCAGCAGTGCCAGTGGGGTAGGCATTCGAGGCTTTAGGGCGACACCCAAGGGGGCCGCTGCGGCAGGCGGCGCCTCCGTTTTGAGTTGAGCTGTTGGGGGCACTGGGCTGGAGAGCGGAGAGTGAGCAAGGCGGTTCCCACCCGTCCGCATGCAAATCACTTGCTGCTGAGATAAATGATCCGACAGGATGGCAGGCAGGGCTCCCAGCGGGAGCCATTTGTCATCTCTGCTTCCAACCTGTGAGTGAGAGTGAGAGCTTCTCCCAACCTCCCTCCCGTGCAGGTAGCTCAGCCAGGGCACAGGTGCCAGGGACAACAGAGGCATCTCCCTGACCTCAGCCTCCCAGAGCCTGGAGAGGGGCCCGCCTGGCACAGCCCCGGACCTGGGCTGCCCAGCACCGCACATGGGAGAAGGCGCCTCGCTCCTCAGTGGCCAAGGGAATGGGCCCTTCGTCTCCCGGAAGGACAGTGTGAAACTGCAAGCCTGGTTCTTCTGGCAGTCAGCGCTCCAGCTGGTTGACAAGTTGTGTCCTGTGCACGGGCTGCTAAGACTTGTCATGACGTCAGCAGAGCCCAACAATGTCTGGGGTTCACCCAGCAGGCCTGGCACAGAGCAGGGGAGCGTTGGGCCAGCTTGTGTTCCGGCAAGAATTTGCGTAATGCTTGGACCCTGTGGGCTCGTTTGTGAAGGGTTGACGAAGGGACAGACTAATCAATCAACCCTGGAGGTTTTGAAACCGCCAGGAGCCCCATCCAAACCATTACTCCCTTTCCTACGTGGGGCTCTCGCTTTGAGACCCTCACGCCGGGCAGGACTCACAATGCCAGGCCGCAGGGAATCGCACAGACAGGAGACGGCTGCCCTCCCTCACCGCCGGGGAGGCTGCTCCACCCGCGTCCACACACTCCCAGGGCTCGGAGAGGATCTCCCCCGGTGGAGAAGGGCTGGGCTGGGGCACCCACCCTCCCCCAGAGCCCAGAGCCTGCTCCATGGTGGGGGCCCAACAAATATTTGCTGATGAATGAATAAGCAACCAGAGCACAGCCCTGATAGGAATACAGAACACAGACTTAACCCTGGAAAGAAGTGAAGCTCTTTGGCACAGTGAGGGGTCGAACCACAGCCTTGGTGATAAAAGCATACAGCCCCATTTTGGCCTTTCGTTCACTCATTCATTCGCTCACTCATTCACTCATTCATCCAAGAACTATTTATGGAGCACCCCCTACGTGCTCAGTGCGAACGATGATCCTCACCGAGTCGTGGGCTGCCGGTGAGCAGGATTCCGAACAGTGACCGGGGGGCTCAGTGCTACAGCAGCTAATCCTTGCCAGGAGTTCCCGTAAAGAAAGGACCCATGGCTCTTGATGGACTCCGGGTATTGCTGGGCTCTGACGACATCAGGGAGAACCTCAGCAGCACTTGCGTGGGACACACACTTGTCACCCAGCCGACAGGCTCCCAGACTAGAGAGCAGTTCCCACGGCCTGTCCAGGAGACAGCTAGTCCTGGCCCAAACCAGCACCACCTCGGCCACCTCCTCGGCAGGGCCTTCCTCCCCCTGATGGATGTGTTTGCCATCTAGCATTGGAGGTCCCCATCAAAGCACTCTGAAGTCAACTGCACCGCAGCCTCCCACCACCGAAATTTGGGAAAGCTCCAGAAAGGCAGATTCGATTCAATTCAATGACACATTATTAGATACCTGCAATGCACAAGGTCCTATGTTCAAAGCCACCAGATACAAGGAGTTAAAAGACTTGGTCCCTTTTCTGCAGATACTGATGACCTGGAGAAGACGGACACAAACGCCAAGTGGTGGCTAGAATGCAAAAGGGCAGGACTGTGATTAGGACATAGAAAAGGAGGACACATGCATGTACACATATGCACATACACACACATGCACACACACACAACACAAAGCAGTTTGAGACTAACTCCAGGACTCCCTCAGAACTAACCGTTTTTCGGGCATGGTTTCATGAGGCAGGACTCTCATCGCCCCATTTTACAGATGAGGAGACTGAGACTCAGGAGGTCAAGCCGCTTGCCCAAAGTCATGCAGCCAGTGAATCCCACTGCCTTTAATTGAGCTTCGCCGCCTGCAAAACCAGATGGTTCTACTGACTGAGTTTGGGACGTGGCAGGGCAGGGCGGAGGGAGGAGAGCAGCTGCTGAAGGACGGGGAGCCTTGGAAGGCCGGCAGTTCTCGGGAACGGTGCGCCCCAGCTGTGCCGCGGCCAGAGAGGAGAACGCAGGGAGCGGGAGGGCAGGTGAAGTGGGAGGTCAGGGGGCTGCAGTCGTCAGACAAGGCGGTGAGGTCCCAGGGAGCAAGATGCGGGCCAGAGAAGGTGAGCAGGTCTGGTCAGGACCTGGGAGGGAGGGGCAGCAGGTGACAGCAATGACAGCCATGACATGGTGGCTTCCTCAAAGGAAGAGGGACTGGGACCTGGGGAGGCGACAGGGAAGTGTCCGCAGTGAAGCCTCTGCGGGAGAGAGCTGGCAGGTGCCCCTTCCCCGCTGCGGGGGCACCAGAGGAGCAGAGGTGCAGGTGGAGTCCGGGGAGGCCCCCTGGGGGTGTGGTGGACACCGCTGTCCAGAGAGAGGGACGGTGGCACATGGGGGAAAAACGTCCTTCTGCACTGAAAGGGTTAGGAAGGGGCAGGCAGGAGTCCCAGACCAGGAGGGTGGGGAGGGCCGAGATGGAGGGGGGCAAAGGATCCGGATCAGAACCCGGCAACCACATCTGCTCCTGAACTCTACGCAGCGCCTCCTCTGAGGAACCTGCCGTAGCGCAGTGCACGCTGTCACCGCGTGCCCCCGGTCCTGCACTTGCCGTCGCCGCGTTCCCCGCCCCCCCCCCACCGGTCCTGCGCTTGCTGCAGACCATGCCCGCACCCCACCCCTTGGAGCTTACATTCCAGCTGGGGAGAGGAACAGGCAGGTGCCGCGCTGTTAGTAGTGAATGAGGAAGAGGAAGCAGGGTGGCGGGAGGACGGGGGGCAGGTGCCAGGAGAGTGGGGTGGGGTAGAAATCTGCACGCAGGGCACTGCAGAAAGGTCTCCTGCCTCCCGAGGGAGCATCCCTGA
>CAUYSK010043123.1:0-19402 GCA_963575035.1 Avahi laniger
AGCTTTAAGAAACAATGGTGATATAGCACCTCTTGTATATTCCTGGATAGAGCTGGAACGCATTCTACTAAGTGAGGTATCCCAAGAATGGAAAGACAAGCACCACATGTACTCACCATCAAATTGGTATTAACTGAGCAACACATAAGTGCACATATAAGAATAACATCTATTGGATGTTGGGCAGGGAGGAGCGGGGAGGAGGGAGAGTGGACGGGTATATACATACACAAAGAGTGCAATGCACATCAACCGAAGGATGGACATATTTGAAACTCGGACTTGGGGGGGGGGGGCAAGGGCAACATACATAACCTAAACATCTGTACCCCTATAATATGCTGAAATAAAAAAAAAAAAAAGTAAAAAAAAAAACCAGAATTTTTCCTTGGGTCAGTAATAATATCTCGTTATATTTTTTTATAAACTATATTAGTTAATAGTATTGTATCAATGTTAAATTTCTTGAGTATAATAATTATATCATGGTTATGTAGAAGAACGTCATGTTCTTAGGAGACACATACTGAATGGATGATGTGTCTCAATGATGTCTCAAAAGGCAAAGTGCAAAAAAAAAAAGTAGATATATTAGCAAAATGTTAACACCTAGTGACTCTAGGTAGAGGGAATTTGGATGTCTATTGTACTATTCTTTCAAATTCTCTATAGATTTGAAAAATTTCAAAATAAAAAGTTAGAAAGGAAAGCATTTATTAAAAATCCAAAATTGCTAAGGTTGATTAGTTACTATAGCTTAGAGAACTACAAGTAACAAGTACTTAGAACACTGTAAGTTCCTCGAATATAAACACTTTCCTCTCTGACTCCCATTTTATATTTAGTGAGTATTCTGTTATCCAAACTTACTGATGAGTATTCAGCATGTTGGGGTGGAGGGAATGGTGGGACATAGCAGTAGCAACAATTAATGAAAGGACTATCAAGTTGTGCCTTAATTGTGTATATGTGTGTTTGTTCTCACCTCCTTTCTTTATTGCCTCTCTGCCTTCTCACCAAAATGTAGACTTCCAGCAAAAGCTACTTCCTCAAAGTAGCTCTTCAGTTAAACTATGTATGACTTGCAAGTTAAAAGGCTGTTCCTGCTCACCCAATCTGTCAAACTAATGAAAATTGACCTATATCCCCTCTGCTATTGATTTTCAGAGATGCCGGTCAATTTACAGACATCATTCTCCCCTGAAATTTTTTAATGTCATCCCACAAAATATCTTAAATCTTTGTCTGTCTTGGCCAGCAGAAGCAAACATAATAGAGATACTACAGAGTAAAAACTGGCATCTGTTTATACACTGAATTAATATTTCTATAATAGGAGGATTAAGAGCATTAAGAATAAAAAGTAACTTTTATTTCCAGTGTATAACACTGAATGCCAATATGCTTACTGTCATTGAGAAGCATCGTTAAAATAATGCTCTGAATTATTATAGTACTGTTTTTATTTAATATATGTCTTGACAACACAAGCTTTTTGAGGATGGCCGGAATATCACCTTCTTCCTCTCTAGATTCAAACTACTAAATAATTCAATAATTGATCTTCAGTAACAACTGCAATAAATAAAAACCGGTCAATTCTACATACAATCAGAGCGTGTTAAAGCTTCAGTGGAAATCACAGAAGTCAAGAAGGCCAAAGAACTTTAGTGGCTTTTCAGAGTAATATTTTCTGCTTCATTTTCATAGAGTGAGTTAGCAAAACATTGTGAATATCATTATTACCACAGCAGAGCAATCATAGTTCGCTCACATTTAGCCTATCCCCTCCCACTAATCCTGCCTTTGAAGTACATGAAAATCTGAAAAGTCACAGAATGTGACCCAGACGGTCAAGAGGAACCTTTCATTCTAACTCACATTTTTTCAGTGCAATATAGCCAGAACAGTTGATTAATTATAAGCTGTTTAAGCCTTTTAAGTTTTCTACTCTATTATTTTCCTAGCATCTAAATTCTTTTCTAAGAGGGAAATTAAACACAATCAATTTTACTTATTTTCAAATAGCTGTTTTCCATTTTACAAAATTCTAAAACATTAATGTAAGTCAAAATATTATCCATATTTAGAGGTTAGAGTTAGCACTTAATTGGATTTTGTTAAAGAGGTTAGAATTAGCACTTAATTGGATTATGCAAGGCCGCTCAATAAATGTTAATTTCCTTTCAGACAAAATCTCAGAGTTCTCTGGGTCACTAAAGTTCATTAAAGTCTCTACTATTGTTTCCTTATCACTTTTCTAAGACAAAATAAGATACTTCTAGTTTTATTGACATTTAAAATACTTGTCAAACTAGACTATAAGCCTTGTGAAAACAGAAACAGCGCCATGTACTTCTTTTAATGCTCATTTATAGTAACCACTTAATAACTGTCATCTTAAAGACAATAATTCTAATACTGGAGGACAGTGGTCACTGCAAAGTCTAAAGAAGAGAGTCACATGCTTATCCAAAATAATATCAGATTTCCTTAGATCATATAGCAAACCAGCATACCTCTGACCACTATTAAGAAGGTGGTAAGGTCAATAAAACCAATTATTGGGACTGCAAGGAAATGATATGTGATGAGACGGAACTATTAACACCTAGGACTAAAGGGGCCTATTACTATATTGTGTCAATGGCGTCAGGGAGAAGGGTAAGAAATAAACATACTTGAGGAGAGTTTACCCGCTCCAAGGCAGAAACTTGGCCACTATAAACACCCCACTTGGAATGTATAGGGGTATTTGCTTTAAAATGCAGAGAACTTAGATTTGATGCCATAGCAATTCTGGAACAAGTAACAGAAGTTGAAGGGAAACAAAACAACCAAAAACTATTCTCCTGGATCCTTTTGGATCACTCTATTTTTTGGGTGTGTCAGGGGAGGAGTATGAAGGAAAATGTTCTCAGTAAGTAATTGTAAGTTACTAGTAATGAAAAATAGAAAAATATATTAGTAGTAAGTTTGATGTATAATGCTTTTTATAAGTCAATTAAGTTGTGAAATGCAGCTATTGAAACTGCATTTAAATAAATGGTAATGTTACCATACCTCATCACATTTATATGAACTTGTTTTCCTGGCTGCCCAGATGATTCTTTTGTAATCAAGTTCAGTAACCTCACCAGGTTGTATCTTAGTTTTAATGATTCTATATTAGCTACTTAAAAGTACATATTAACTGGCTATAAGGAAATAGCTTTCAGTTACTAACGTATAGGAAGCCAGAGGAAATTTCCTTTCACTTAAATGATTACTAAAAGTTCTATTGTACAACCGAATAAATCTTTTATTTTTTGCCCATTCCTGCCTGTTATTTTTAAAGCATTTTAAAGTTTTCATTGAATTATACAAAGAAAAAGAATATGATGTAAAATGAAGACTTGCTAATGAGTGTTGAATCATATGGCATACCAGTTCCTAGAAGATCCCTCTAGAGTTTTAAAAAAAAGATTATGAAAAATATTAAGAGATTGGCACAATTTTTAGCCATGTTCAATTTTAAAGAGTATTTATTGATTCCTTGTTATGAAGGAATGACTTGTACACTTCTGTTTATCCCTCTTCCCCACCTGATTTGTTAGTTATTTTTACAATAGCAAGTTTTATAAATTTATAACCTATTCTGAAAGTATAATTTCGACTGAAGTACATTAGCTCTGTGATGAAATGAAATTTAATTTTTATCACACTATTTTTATCATGGTTTATTTTTGAATTCAGATTCATCTTCTGATTAGGTAGATTTTATCATGATGTAATTTGTTTGAAAAAGATCTTATGGGTATTGTATTTGTTGAGTTTTTCCATGCTAGAGCACATCCATGTGTTATATTTATGCTTAGAGTATTTGGCTGGTTAAAAAAAATCCTGGGTTTACCTGAAGACATGGTAGACATCCCTTTATTGTATTCTCTTTCTTTCTTTTCTTTCCTCCTTTTTCTCTTTTCTTTTCCCCTCCCTCCCTTTCCCTCTCTCTCTCTCTTTCTTTCTTTTTCACTGTAATCTGGAACTCCTGGCCTCAAGTGATCCTCCCACCTCAGCCTTCTGAGTAGCTGGCCTCTTTTGTTTTCTAACATTGTTTTTTGCTTAGGAGGAGGCTAAGGTAAGCCCAAGTTCTGTCCCTCATCCCACTATCTAAATGTCTACCGAATTCTTTCCTTATCCTTCAAGTTCTATAACTTCATCAAGACATGCCTTGATTTCAATTGTCCTCTATCAATTTTTCCTGGGCCACAGGATAGTCATTTTTTATTTCAGGTTTATATTATTTCAGAAAAATTTTTCTATTATACCTCTAAATTTATTTCAGTTCCATTTGTTGTTTTCTTCAAGAACAGAAGTCAGCAACCAAGAGCAGGCAAAATTCATCCCACCACCTGTTTTTGTAAATAAAATTTTATTGGAACACTGCCATATATAGGATGTAGGGCTGCTTCTGCACTACAAGAGGCAGAGGTGAATACCTGCAACAGAAACTGTATGGCTTCAAAGCCTCAAATATTTACTATTGGGCCATTTATAGCAAAATTTTGTTGACCCCGTGCATATGTTGTATCTCCTTTGTTTTCTCATTATCTTCTCTATATCTTGTATTTTCTTAAGTTTATATAATTTCCTCAAGCCTCTCAGCCATGTCTCTGATTACATTTATTCCTCTGTTGTTGTTATTTCTAATATGGTTTTCATTTCTCTAATGCTTTTCTTTTTCTTACATACTTCTTCTTGAGGTTTGCCCACTGGTCCTTCATTATCTCCTCCTATTGCTCTATTATCTCTTCTTTTTTGAGACAAGGTCTCGCTCTGTCTCCCAGGTTGGAGTGCAATGGTGTCATCATAGCTCACAACAACCTCAAACTCCTGGGCTCAAGCAATCTTCCTGCCTCAGACTCCCAAGTAGCTGGGCCTACAGGCATGTGCCACCATGCTCAGCTAATTTTTAAAAATTTTCTGTAGAGATGGGGGTGGGGGGTCTCACCCAGGCTGGTCTTGCACTCCTGGCCTTCAGCAATCTTTCTACCTCAGCCTCCCAAAGTGCTAGGATCATAGTCTGAGCCACTGTACCTGGCCTGTTATCTCTTTTTAACATTTGAAAAGTTCTTAAAATTATTAATGTATTTTTGTAACAGACCATGTCTATAATTTCTTTGAATCCATGAAAAACTAAATGTCAGAGTTCTAATAAAGTCTCATCGGTTAGACTTTTAAAGTAATAGAACATGTTTAGACAAATCAGTATTATTACTTGAAATTCCCAGATGGGGTTCAGCATCCTTCTGTATATGGTCTAGATTTCACAGTACCTATTTGGCAAGTTATGCTTCATTATTTGTAATTTGGGGCTTAGACTTGTGCCTATTTTCACTAAGGATACACTTCTTTCCTATTTTTCTGTCTTCTTGATTTTAGTGAGTTTCAAAGGCGAGGAGAAGAGTAAAAATTTCTTACTCTGCTACCTTTAACTCTAGTCTCTTCCTCACACATTATATTTTAAGATAAGCTAATCTTTAAAGTAATAAATTATAGGCTTGATAGGTTTTAATGCATCAGGGAATGAAAGATTAAAAAAAAAAAAGAAAAAAGACAACATCAGCAGTGTGAAAGAATTGCTCACAAGAAGCCAGTGCCAGGAACAACATTTGTTTGGAGATCCGTTCCAACAGACGAGCCAAATCAGTTGTATCATTTGGATTAAAAGTAGTTGTAGAATGCTGTACTATAAAAGATTTCTGTGGCATGCTTACAATTATGTTTTACCGGTTTACCAGTTTTACCTGACCATCACTGAAGTCCCTTGTTGGACTCTTCCATTTGATTTGGCCCTCATTTGTTGACATATGCATGTAACTACCTCTCCTTTTCTATCCTCTGCCACTTGGGTTCAGGTATCTCCTCTAACTTCAGGAGGTTAGATTAGGTGACTTTAAGGTTTAAAATTCTTTGGGTCTGTCTAGGTATTAAAATATCATGCCATTTAGTTACAATATATGTGTGCAGCAGGAAGCTAAATTATGTTTTTAAAATATCTATGTATAGACTAGAAGGACATACACGAAGTAGATCTGTAGGTTATTTCTGTACAGCTTCCAAATTGTTTACAATAATCATGTGTTATTTCACAATCAGAAAAAAAACTACAAAAACATGCTATTCATGGCATAGATGTCATGAGAGATCGTATTCAAATTAACACTTCCTCTTACACTTTTTTCCTAAGTTTTGCCTGATTTTTTAATCACCTGAATAATTCAAGGTTTGAGTTTCTGCAGTCTTCAGAGTTGTTTACCCACCTCTGGACTTTATAGCACATTGCTGGTTGTTGCCTTTGCTCATAAAAAGATACCCTTCAATGTTACTTTTCAAGTTGGCTGGTCAGTTATTGATCACTAGCAGTCTTCCGCAGCTGGCTATATCATTTGATTTTGTGTTCCAATGCGTTCTACCAACCTTGCTAAATGTTGCCTCATTTAAGCTTCCTGCAGGGAATCTACTTGGACTATTACCATAAGTCATCCTCATGGCATATACAAAAAAAATTCAGAATATATATAAAAAATCCAGAATGTTGGGCTTGGACACTGGACTAGGAACTAGACTGTGTTCCAAATGCTAGCAATGAGGCTTCATGCTATTTAATGTTTACTACAGCTTCGAAAAGACAGTAATGAAAGTGGTCCAGGAATCAGACGTGACAGTTAAAACACATCTTGAATCTCCAAGCCACAGAGATGATTAACTTGTCAAACTGCATATTTTGAGTTTACTTAGGGGCTCGATGCCCCTTCTCCACCAACCTCCCACAAGACACTTAAAGAAAGAGACAACATAAAACCTAGGCATTTGATAAAACATTATATAAAACAGCAATGGGAAGAAAGCTTACTTTCTCTTTATACTGCTTTGCAACAATTTGGTTCAAACTGCAGTGAAAGAAAGTTACGTATTGTGAGAAAACAGCCCCTCATTCCCAACCCTATTTTTAAGCATATTTCAATAATAAATACTAAAAATTATTCATTAGAGACCATGCCTGACGTTCCTTTCCCTTTTGCATCATGTATCAACCACTGAATCTTTTTATAAAATTTTGTCCTCTCTGGTCACTGGATCGGAGGTCCCTTTTCTTCCTTTTGTCTTGTCTCTTGCTCTGCCCACTGTCTCTACCTCATATCAATAATGAAGTATAAACCCTGGAATTACAAATTAAAAACATTATACTTTCTATGTTTAAAAAGCACTATAAGCATACAAAATGATAAATATAAATAATATTGTTTCCTAAAATATGTTTTATATAGGAAATTGCTTTCAAGTGCATCTAGTACATAAATGATGAGAAACATTGAGCTTGGCTGAGAGAAAAGGCAGGCAGGCACAGGGAAATGTTTTCAGTTATATCCATGATTAAGGAAAGACAGCCTTTAGAATTCTACAGTTACCAAAATAAGAATGAAAAAGACAGTAGGGCCTTTTGGTAAAATTCTTTTGAAAAAACATTTATGTTATCTTGAGAAATTATCATTTTTCTTCAAAGATAAGTTAGTTAATATGAAATTTATTTTTCAAAAATTCAAAACTTTATCATTATTTTGTCTCTGAATACAGAGATAGAAGAAAATCATTAAACAATAAGCTCAAAGATAATTTATGCATTTTAATTAACAGAGGGCCTTTCTACCAAACTAAACTGAGTGGAAGATTTCTTTCCTCCTGCTCTGGAATTCTAATATGTTTGTTCATTGAAAGAAATACGAAGAGGGGTTGGGTGGCTGCCTAGCTGAGAAACGGAAATAAAATCCAATTGTAAGAATAATCTGAAGGAGCCCCACTGGTCTTACAAAACAAATCTTATTATCTAGATTAATAGAGGATCAAGTCTATTGGTTACACTGGATCTCTCCTATAGCGGAAAATGTTTATCTCACAAAAATACCAAGTCAGTTTAGCAAAAACACATGAACACATCAACAAGATCTCAACAAATTGTATTTTGGCTCATTGAGTCTAGAATGCAAGTTTTCTTTAACATTAATAACCTTTTCCTAAAACAATAATCACCACAACAAAACTGAAAAGGCAATCTGGATTTAAATCTTAACTATTTTATGGCCTATCTTTCCTACATTATAAATTATGCATTTTTGTTTTGAGAAACTGGCAGTTAAAAGACCTAAATTTAAACTATCTTGGTTCAAAGTGTGACTCCAAGAGATAAACTAATAAAGTATACACTGAATAGCTGTCTCTAAAAGCATGTGCTGAACAGCTTCAAGGTTTCTTACCGGGTATAACAAAAGAAGCTACCGAGTCTTTGCAATAGTCTCCTTCGTCATATCCAGGCCTATCCTACTTTCTTCACTAGCCTCCCTACTCAGTGTAAGCCTTATTTTAATTATATTCTCCAGCATCTTGGCTTCCTTGACCTCCTAGACCCACTTTGTCAATCGTTACTTTCTGGTAAATCCATTTCATCGAATCCTGCTGTGGAATGGGGCAAGGCCTATGACAAAAAGGCAATATAATTGTCTTAACTAATGCCACAACAAAAATCATGTTATCCAACTTTAGCTAGATGACGTGGTTTTCTCCCTAAATGCTTTCACACATTTCTAGTGGACTCTCAGATTTCTTCCCCACATAGGCTGTTCAGAACTGCTTCCTGCCTCTTAGCAAATGATCTTACCTCCTATTTTACTGAGGCTGATAAAATAGGAAATTTCTTCTGAAATTCACTCCCACAACTTCAATCTTCTCCATCACAAAGTTTCTCTCAATTTTCTTTTTTTTTTCTCTCTTTTATTTTATCCCAGGGGAAGAAGTATCCCTACTCCTTTGCAAGGCTAATCCTTTTACTTCTTCAGTTAGTTCTCTTTTACGTATCTCCAACTTCGATGGCTCTTTTCTCCAGCCTTAAATGAGTCTACTTCTGTCCTATGTCCACCACCATACACACACGTGCGTGTACCACCACCTCCGCTAATCCTACTTTCCATCCAAACTAGTTTTCACTTTCCATTGCCATTTTCTCATTTCTCATATTATTATGTCTTTTTGGAAACATCTGATATTACTGACTACCTCCTCCCTCTTGAAATTCTTTTCTTTGAATTCTATGGCATTCTAGGAATTCCTAAATTTACTTCTTACACTAGTGTATCTTGGACCACTTATGTCTCCTTTATTGACTCTTGCTCTTCCAGCTATTCCCAAAATATTTCTCAAGGCTTATTCTTTGCCCTTGTCTTTTCATACTTCATTCTGTGTGGAGAGCTCAGCCTTTCACAGAACTTCAAGTTGTTATCTCAATGGAAATAATGTCTTACGTCCTTTATGTATTGATTTTCAGACACAAATTTCCAACTGCTTATTAGATAGTTCTATCAAATGTACCTCCAGTTCCTTAAACTATGTTCCCAAACCTGTTCCACTCCTATGCTTCATATTTTGTTTAATTATAACTCCAACCTTTGAGTCAGTCTCTCAGGCTTTAAGGCCCATAGACATCTTAGAGTCTTTACTTCCTACTCACAGCCAATTCCATATCTTATCAAGTCTACCATCATTCTTTCAGCTTCTTTTTATTCCTTCTTTTTTCTATCAACATTGGTATAATTCAGTGGTTAAGAGGACAGGCCCTAAAGTCACAAATGGATTTGAATCCCAGCTCTCTCATTTTGTGATTTTGAGCAAATTCTTCTGACTGTGTCAAGCCTTATGTTTCTGTACTATAAATCCAAATGTTGTGAGAGGTCAAAGGGCTAATGCTCATAAAACACTCAGCACTGTGCCTGGCACTCAAAACAAAATTTGCTATTGTTACTACTACTGCAATAGACTCCAATCTTTTGTCCTTTTAATATATCCATCAGCATGTACCACTCACCTTTCTAAATAGAGACTGGATTATATTATGCTCTCTTCAAAACACTTTCACTGGCTCCTCATAGCTTAAAGGATAAAGTCAAAACTTACGATTTCCAAGGCTCTCTCCAGAAAATAAACCAATCCCAATTCTCCTTCAATATACTGAAAGGATACTTCCTTCTAAAATATGGCCTTAAAAATGTGTTGCTAGAATCTTATTTCCTTCATCTAACAGCTATCTATTCCATGACTATGAAGAATTTGCCTAAAAATTTAATAAAAGTTTATGGGAACTTCATTCTTGAGTCAAAATTATAAAATATTTCTTAGGATTGAAGTTAGTGTTTCAGATGCCCACAATTGTTCCTGCCTCACAAACACATTTCTGCAGTAGACTCATCTACTTTCAGGGCAAATATTTACTTGAATCCTTTCTCATTTGGCTGGTAATGAGCTCTGCATCAAAAGCCAAAGACAAGAGAAACTGGCTGAGTTTCAAAGATAGCAGGTGGAAGAAAAGGTAAGCCAACTGCTGAATGTAATGACAAAAGAAACCTATTATCCATTAGTGCTGATAATATGACTATTCTTTAAATTCAGGTTATTCTTCTCCTAAGCGTTCCTGACAGAAATCACCTATCCACCATCAAGTAAAGTACACTTGCCAATAGATTGCTATAAATTTTCCTATTTCATGTTGCTTATTGACTAGATTGCATTTAAGTAACTGTTTCTATTTGGAAAAGTAATTAGATGCTTAAGTAAACAGAATCTGGATAGAAATCAATGATTCTCCCTTTAAGGTTTTTTTTTCTATTTCCTGCTAATAATTTGTAAATATATGTTAACAGAATATGTTATTTGATTAATAATACATGTTCCTGGGTGAGAAAAGGGGAAAGATTTTTACTACTCTATCTTCTGTTGGCTACTACTTAGAATAGCCAGTCAATACTCGAGTAGAAAAATCCAGCATCAGGTTTATTTTCTGAGCAAAGCTTACGTGTGTGGGAGATGGTGGCAGAGGGGAAGGAAGGTGTGTATATATGTAGGGAGAGGAGTGAAAGGAGGCAGAACAAAGTATTAGATTCACTGTCTCAACAATTTACAATTGAGTTACTTGGGAGCTAAAATTTAGATTTCAATTATATCATGATGACTAGCTTCCTTTTTCTAATAAAAATGAAAAATAAAAAAGAACTCATTGAACTTAAGCAAATATCATTGGTTTTCTTGGCTTAGACTATAAGTTACCATTTCCAAGAAGAAGCACCTTAGCAAAATTTTTTAAAAAAGATTTCATAAGAAATGTATTTGGCACAATGGGAAGTCATTAAAATGTTATCATTAATCTTAGATTAACCTTAGGTAACATACTTCTCAAAATTCGCATTTAAGTTTTATGTCAGGTAAGTTACTGTCAAAGCATCTTCTTTCCCCTGTCACCCTACAGACGCACCACCTTATAAGAGTATTTGATTGTGGCCAAAGTCAGGCTTTTAAACTCACCTACACCTCCAAATAATAAATGAAAATGGTTACTATGTATGAAAAGCAATACAATAATTATTGTTACTCAGTGACTTAAGAAACCACACTAACTACCAAAGCAAGTGTAAGTCTTTAGAGCTGTACTATCCAGACTATAAAAAAGCACAACCTAAATAAAGCAGAGTAAGCTATGTAAAACTCACCTACATGTTTGTGTTTTACACTGTATTAGCGATTAGAAGTTCTATGCAGCCAAGTGACATCATGATACACTGTACAAATCCTCCATATAACTTCAAAAAAGAAGAAACAAATGGTAGGAAAATTGAATCATCACATCATACATAGCAATGTGTATATGCTGAAATCAAAAGACTAAACAGTGGTAAACCACTACTATATTCGTATTACAAGTTGGCCACTTAATTTTAACAAAACATAATCAAATAAAATTAAGGCCACTTCAAGTTTACTAATTTTATAAAATGGTTTTATAGCTATACAGGAGCTATATGCCTCTCCCGCCATATTTTGTACCTCTGATATCCTCACTCCTTATGTACCAGCCCAATGTCTTCTTATAATTTCTTCCACTGGCTGACCTTGCTCTGGCCTTACGGCCTCACATAATTTCTTTTCTCTGCCCGAAATATTACTTCCACAGATTCTTCACATGATTGCTTTCTTCTCATCATTCAGGTTTCATAAAACAGTCCTCAGAAGGGCCCTCTCTATTCAATCTAAAGTAGCTGAACAGTCACTCTGAACACAAGACTCTGCGCTTTATTTTATTCTTGGCATTTCTCACTATGTGATTCTTTCTTTCTCACTAATTTGTTTGTTACCACTTTCTCCCCTCCTGCCTACACCATCACTAGAATGCAAGGTCCATGACTGATTCTGTAAGTTCCTGGTACCAAAAGTACCCAGCACTTAAGAGACACATTCACTCAAATAATCACTGCATATCTGAATGAATTAATGAATCAAAGGCCTCCACATAGCTTCCTGCAAAGCCCTTCATGGCCTATTCTCTACCTATGTCTTTGGTTTCATCTCAAACCCTTCTCCAGCCTTCTCCTGACTTTCTGTACTTTAGCCACACTGGCTTTTTATAATTCCCTAAATTCTTCATTCTCCTCTGTGGGCACATGGCCTCCCCCCATTCTGTCTGGTTAGAGAAAAACATTGGTTCACTCCTTTATTTGGTTAATGGCTACTCATTTTTACAGACCTCATTCAATCACCACCTCCTCAATAACTGGAATAGGTCAAAGCCCCTTAAGAAATGCTCTTAAGTTCTTCATATCTCTCTTCTAGCTCTTTTGAAATTACAATTCTATATTTAATTGGGAGATTATTTATCAGTGTCTGTTCCTCTACTAGATTGTTGCTCTATGAAAGCAGGAACCATGTCATCTTCACAGTGCCTGCCATATAACAGACTTTCAAATAAATATTTATTAACTGGATAAATGTCTAGAGAATGATCAACAAATTCTATAGAGAATTTCTATAGCACAAATGAACTGGTTTATTCAACAAATAAATGGCACAGGGAAAAAATTGTAAGCAGAGATTTCGTTCTTACTGACACCTTGTCAAAATGGAAGTTCTCTTTTGTCATAGAAACACATTGGATAAAATGCATATAATTATAATATATCTTATTTTTTTTATTATTTTTGTTGGAAATCCCACAAACTAGAATTGATGTTTTCTGTTTGTACTTACAGTACAACGACTGAAACTGTGTGTAAATTTGCTAGTTTTTTGCATCCAAACTGTCAACAGTAAAAAACAAATTTCAATCCACTATGCTAGAAAAAAGTCTCAATTAGTTTTACTCTATAGAAAATTAGAAAATCTTTATCATATGAAGATATGACTAAAGAGTATGAAGTCAAACAAAATGTAGGAATAAAAAGTATCATAGAGTATGTCAGGAAGTTAATTAATAAAAATCTTTTGTTATCTCCTGGATTTTGTGGTGTTAGAGGTATTTGTTGGCTTTAAAAATGTGTAAATTGTTGGAGTTCTTTTGTCATTCTAAATAAATATTTACTTAATTAAAAAAATCAAAAGGGCTGGGTACTGTGGTTCACACCTGTAATCCTAGCACTCTGGGAGGCCAAGGCAGGAGGATTGCTTGAGCTCAGGAGTTCGAGACCAGCCTGAGCAAGAGTGAGACTCCATCCCTACTAAAAATAGAAAAAATTATCCGAGTGTGGTGTTTTGCACCTGTAGTCCCAGCTACTCAGGAGGCTGAGTCAGGAGGATCATGTGAGCCCAGACGTTTGAGGCTGCTATCAGCTAGGCTGATGCCATGGCACTCTAGTCTGGGCAACAGAGCGAGATTCTGTATCACAAAAAAAAGAAAAAAAAAAGGAGGGAAAATATAGATTAAAAAGAGAATACAATGTTTGGTCCTTGTTTGGATTCTGCTTCAAATGAACTAACTATAAAACATTTATGGGACAACCAGGAAAATTTAAGCAATTACTGGATATTTGATGATATTAAAAATATTAATACTTTTAGATTTGATGATGGTGTTATATCTATCCTTACAAGTCAGAGAAGTATACTGAAGCATTTATGAAAAACAATATGATAAAAGATTTGCATAAAACAATGTAGTATTTGCATGTATATGTGCAGAGAAATGGGTGGCGATAAAAATGAAATAAAATTGGCCATGTGTTGGTAACTGATAAAATTAGGTATTAGGTACATGGGATTTATTAAACTATTCTTCTTTCATAAAGGTTTTTAATTTTCATAATAAAATATAAGAATATAAAATGGAAGTTTAAAGTCACTTATTACAAAAAAATTGGTGGATAGAAAATGAAAAGGCTTCAAACATAGGCCATTTTTCTCAGACTTCAGTTTGCATAAATAAATCAATAACAGGGGATGCTACTGAGGAACAAATTAAACATGAATTTAAATTTTTTTCTTTGTGGCAAATATTTGTCATTTCTTTTCATTACTGCATTTTTAAATGAAAGTTCTGCAGCTTCTTTAGGCTCACTGAATCTTTATAACAACAGAGAAGCAGAAGGCAGGGGAAAATGAAAGCCAACTAGATGAAGGAAAAATTAGAGGAGAACCGCTGCTGATTTCATAAAGAAATGTTTTCTAAAACAAACAGTTTTCCTGTTTTCCTCCAATCTATCTACTCTATGAGCTATGTTCTTCTCTACAATAATATAAGCCAAAATGGATTACCCATTGGAAAAACCCAGTCTTGAAAATTATTCCATTTTAAGCCTATCTTCTCTTACAATAAAATCCACAAAGGAGAATAGAGAAAAGAGTCTTAATTCTATTATAAGTGAAATACAGAAACAATGAGTCATGAATAATACAAATGAAATAAGATACAGTTCTTTTGGTACACGATCCATGGTTGTACAGGAAATGAAATCACTATTCATTAAGCTATAGTAAAATGCTACTCAACAAAATTACTCAGCAGTTATAAATATTTCAAAGTAAGTTTGAGTAGTGATGTTTTTGTAAAGGATTAACAGATTTACAAGATTACTTTTTATAGGCATTTATAGAATAAGGGGGAAATATATAAACAAATATCATTTTAATGTTCAAATAAAGGCTTAAAACACAAAACAGAAAGTGAAGCCTCAAGGATTATGCAAAGGAATCAATCTTCTCTTTGCTTTTAAAAGCAAAGGTTGAATATTTTGAAGATATATACACATTGAATATACATGAGCGGGGCGGGCTTAGAGAGCTGTGGCAATCCAACATCCTAGAGCAGTTAAGTATTTACCTTTACCATAAATTTTCTTTCACTCAGTTTCTGATGAAATTATAAGTTTGTTGTCCTTGTTCAGGTTCTTACCAGTTTCACTGAAGGACTTTTAAGACATCATTTAGAAGCCCTGCCCAGAGTTTCTTAGATTATCTTTGGTAATTCTTTGCCAGTTTGTTTTCTTGAAAATTGCTACTTTATTCTAAAAGTAGAAAATAATAAGCATATCCTGTTTCCTGATCCTAGGTAACTCTTCATTAAGCATGTTTTCCACATTGATGTGAGATTTCCTTTAAGTTACTTAAGTGACCTTTGAGGCATTGTGATATCAAGTATTCATTTCAAAAATGGAAACTTCCGAAGTAGAGAGACTGTCCAATCTATCCCGAAGGCCATAAGGCATTTCCTGATGGCCTTCTAGGTTTAACTTGTACTTTCTCAGGAAGCAAATGGGGCTTTAGGCTCTCAGTGTATCCTGAGGATATTCCCTGCCTCTTTTGAAGCAATTACCTTTCAGTGCTTCAGTTACTTCATCATTTTCAGTGAGTCTTTTGACTCAACAGAGTATAGAGTAGCGATAAAGAATAAACAAGACAAAAAAATTTTGTTAACCTCATTTTCATTTAAAAATAATTTAGTACTTAATTGAAATATAAATCAACCCTGTTTGAGTTTTCCTTTAGAAAATATTTATGAGTGACTCAGAGCTAAATTTCTTGGTTTCTCCTTTCAGTGAGACTACTTTAAAAATAATCCAACAGCTGAGATTGTGTATTTTGTCATATATTAATACGTCAATTTTTTTTAAAAAACATGCATGCTGCCAAGGTTAAAAAAAGATCATTGAAAAACAATTCAATTCAAAGATTTCTTTAGGAAAGTACAACTTTCTCTTTCATTCCGTACTCTGTCAGAGGATGTTTGCTTTTGTTACTAGTGATTCTCAGCCTTTCAAATGAAAAGTGCAATTCAGAAGCTGTGAGTTTTATACAAGGTTTTTTGAAAATACATGAACTCATTGAATCATTTATTAAATACATCTTGACTTGCCAATACATGAACAAGAAGCTTTTATATCTTTTTTGCACTATGGGTTGAATATCCCTTTTCTGAAATGCTTGTGACCAGAAGTATTTCAAATTTCAGATTTTTAAATTTGGTAATATTTGCATTTATATAATGAGATATCTCAGGGATGGGACTGAAGTCTAAACACAAAATTCATTTATGTTTCATATAGATCTTATATGCATAGCCTGCAGGTACTATTATACAATATTTTAAATAATTGTGTGTATGAAACAAAGTTTGTGCACACCAAAACATCAGAAAGCAAAGGTTTCACTATCTCAGCCAACCAAGTGGATGATGCGTGCTTGCTTGGCATCATCATGATGCAGTGCTTGAAAAAGATATATCGCAACTAAAAGGAGCTAGGAAGGTCTTTTTATCCTCGGGGGCACTGAATAAACTGTCTTGTATGTCTGCGTTTTGACCATGACATGTCATGTGAAGTCAGGTGTGAAATTTTCCACTTGTGTTGTCATGTCAGGACCCAAAAAGTTTTGGATTTAGGAGTATTTCAGATTTTGGATTTTTGGATTAGAGATGTTCAACCTGTATTTGTCAGATTGATTATAAAAAATCATAAATAATAATCATCTAACCAAATGTTAGAAGTTTAACATGCTTCAAAAGCAATGTATTATACACTTATAACATATTATTTATAATCCTTAAGATATGAATAAGTGATTCATAAAAGAGGAAATACAAATGGCCAATAACCTGAAAAAGCATTTAATCTTAATAATGACAATTATTAAAAACGATGAGATGAGTTTGGTATTTTGAGTTTTTTCTGTCAGATTAGAACAGATTAAAGAGATTCAGCAGTACCTAATGTGAGCTCTTAGCCCTAACAATTCTGCTTTCAAAAACATTCTAAACCAGGTGTGGTGGCATATGTCTATAATGCCAGCTACTCAGGGGCCTGAGGTGGGAAGATGACTTGAGTCCACAAATTCAGAGTCCAGCATGGGCAACATAGTGAGACCTTGTCACTTAAAAAAAAAGTTCTGTACTGAAATTATCACAAGTATACAAAGATATGAGTACTTACTTTAAAACAGTTTCATGAAGGCTGGCACTTAGTTTTGTTTACCACACTGTTTTCAACACCAAAAACAGCACTTGACACATGGTGGGTACTTGTTAAATATTTACTGAATGAATAAATGTTCACTGTAACAATGTTAATTATAGCGAGTATCTGGAAACAATCTAAATAAATTACGATATATGAATATAATGAAATACTACATATCTGTCAAAAAGAATGAGGTTAATCCACATATACCATCAATGAAAGGCTATCATGGAGATCTTAGGTATAAAAATTAGCTTATAAAGTTAAATAGTTTCATTTTTTATTCATGTTAAAATATATAGTGTGATCCTATATTTGAGCTTAAATTATAGCCACATGTATGCATAGAGAAAAATCTAGAAGAATCTATAAACTATTAATCGTATTATCCCTAAGGTGAGAGGACTTTCACTTTTTACCCTGTAATACTCTGTACTGACTTACAAATATCAGATATTACTCTAGTAAGAAAAGATTTTTTTAAAATAAAAAAATAAAAAATAATTAAATGCACCCAGAAAAAATCCTGAGAGGATGCATAAAAATTTAGTGATTATTTTTGGGTATTGGGATTGTGGGTATTTTGCCTCCTTTATACATTTAGTTTAGTAAAAAAAAAAAAAAAATGCCACTCTCAGTACTTTTTTCCCCCCTTTAAGCATTGTGGACATTGTGGCTAGTCTTCTTTTCCTTTCTATGTATTATAGGCATCGTTTTTTCCTTTATGCATTTGTGTATTATCCAAAATGTATACACTGTTGAGTATGTATTACTTTTGTAATTAGGGCATAATAACTTAATTTTTAAAATTTAAACCTTGATATACTAAAGTATGTATTAGTACTGTCTTATTGTCAAACTGAAGCTCCTGGAGGTTAGATAACATACAAGGCCGTACGGCAATTAAGGAGATATCTAAGGCAACAACCTCAGAAGTATGATTCACAACTAAGATATAACAATTATGAATATCGATACACCAAATGGCAAAGCTGTGTTATCATAACAGCAAGATGAAACACACGGAAACATAATATTAACAGGAGACTCACTTCTTAGACCATTACAGTTCATGTAGACAAAAATAATAAGGAAAAGGCTACTTAATCTAGTTGATAACCTAGAATATTCTGGGTGTGTAGGTATAATCTATACCCTGAAATTTAAAAAACAAAAACCAAAAATCTTACCAAATGCCCATGGAACATTTATGCAAAATTACCATATTAAGTCACAAAAGAAACATCAATAAATCCCAAGAAATAGCAAAAATAAAGAAAACATTCTCTAATCATATTGCAATAAAACTAGAAATTTTTATCAAAATCAGAAAAAAAAAGTCATTCCACCTGCAAATTTTTAAAAACTCTTAAATGGTTCTTGGTCAAAGAGGATAAGGATTGTTTAAGTTTTCTTGTTAAAGCTTTGGCCTTCTATGAGATAAGATCCGATATTTCTTTAATTGTTGTTTTAAAGGTTTTTAACTGAGAAATATTGAAGTACTATATGTAGTTTCGGGCAATGATTCTGGGAGTATGGACCTGACTTCTCAGTGTTTTGTGACAAACTCTTGGTGGATCAATGAGCTCTAATGGTGACAGAGTGGCATTTTTTTACTAAATTGTTCATTTGCGTTAAGAAATGGACACCACATCATAGGTACCTCATCAGAAGCCAGCACTTCTAGTCATCAGGAGCTGTGATCAAACTGAGGAATGAATATGTATGTAACAATGTGCCACGTAATACTTGGTGTTTTAGGAGAAATTTGGCACAAATCCCTGGAGTGTATTTTTCTTTTCTTTTTTTTTTAAAGCCAGTCAGATGAAGTGTATTTTTCTTGGAGTTAGGTAGAATGCATTTTAATATTATAATAAAGAAATATACTTACTATATAATAGAATTAAAAGGTATGCAAGCTTCATATGTAAAACCTGGGATTTCAAAGAAATTTCACACTTGCCGAGGATCCTGAGAGGTATACTTCTCATTCTCATTAGTTAGGGTACCTTAGGAGAATAGTTTGAAATTCACCTAGTATAGTAACTTTTTTTGTAATGATGCTAGGCGAGATCCAGTAAAGTAGACCATGAGGTAGCTCTTGT
>CAUYSK010043124.1:0-85895 GCA_963575035.1 Avahi laniger
CGGCTAATTTTTTCTATATATTTTTAGTCGTCCAATTAATTTCTTTCTAATTTTAGTAGAGATGGGGTCTTGCTCTTGCTCAGGCTGGTTTCGAACTCCTGAGCTCAAACAATCTGCCCGCCTCGGCCTCCCAGAGAGCTAAGATTACAGGAGTGAGCCACCGCCCCGCCATCCTTCATCTCTTTAATAATAAAATATTTGCCTATGAATATCCACTAACACAAAGGGATCCCAGGGTTTTGCTTTGTTTTGTATTTTCTGTTGTTCCTTGCTTTTTTCTTAGAGTGCTTGCTTCTTTTTATGCCACCTACCATGTTAGCATCTGATTCATTGTTACTCTTCATCCTCTAAGAAGAGGATCAGGTCAAGCCCACCTGGCCAGGTCACTTTTCTGAGTATATCCCCTGCTTTCCTTTTACCCTGAGTCAGGCTTACTTCATTGAGAGAGGGAACTGATGGGCCCTGCTCCATAAAGAGTCATAAAGCCCAAACCAAGGTCTCTGATAAAATAGGAGGCAATGGAGAAGGTGGCCAAAACCAGCTAGAGCTGCAGTGGCCAAAAAAATTGACCTCAGCTTACCCTCACTGTTCATAATATCCTGCTTATAATGTGTTAGCATGCTAAAAGGAACTCCCATGGTGCTGTGACATTTTTCAAATGCCATGGTGACCCCCAGAAGTTATCCCATGTGATTGAAAAGGGGGAAGGACCCTTGGTTCATGGAACTCCCCCCTCCCTTTCCCAGAAATCTTGTAAATAATCCTCTCTCCACTTAGCACAAAGCTAAATAGAAGGTGTAAAATATGACCCTGGAAACTCACAAAGTGCCACTCTCTGCATCTCTGCCTGTGGGGCAAGGCTTCCTTCTGCTTCTTTGTTTCTTCCATAAACTTCCTTTTGCCTTACTCCATGGGCTTGCTCTTGAATTCTTTTTGACGTGAAGGCAAGAACCTACTTGGCCTTCAGGCTGGACCCCAGTTTTGAGGTTCACTTTGCTGTATCATCACAGTAGCAGTCCCTCACTTTGCCGTGGGTAGTCACTCCTTTCATCATGACCTGGGTCCAGAGCTCTTTACCTAGGTAAAGCCAAAGCTCACTTCCATGTTCAGGGAATGTCCATTTTGTTTGTCTTTGATTCCCAAGGTGGAACTGGATTTTTTTCCTATGATTCACAGACTATAGTCATAAAATCACAAAATGTTAGAGTGGAAAATAACCGTAGAAATAATTTATTTCTAGGTCCTTTATCATGAACGAAGAACTGAGGCCATATTATATTCAGTGACTTATGTGAGAACACAGACAGGAAGACAGACACTGTCAGAATTAGAACCGGAAAGGCTGCGTCTCGGTGGGCTGAGAGGGAGGAGCAGGCTGGGAGGACTCCTGCGGGAGCAGGTGGAGGGCGTGGGGACATAGGAAATGGAGCCAGCTACCCTGGCACGTAAGCCAAGGCACAGACAGACAGAGCTGAAGGCAAAGATGAGGGCACCGAACGGCACACCAGGGAGGAAATCGGGGAGGGCTGTGGACGGAGGTCAGAGTCTGGAGCTCAGATGGAGTACAGAGGAAGCAGAAAGACTGGGCCTCGCCTTCTCCTCACTAATCGTTATAATAGCTAGAACTTACTGAGAGGTTATGAAGCATTGTTCTAAACCCTTAATTTGTACTAATTCATTTATCCTTTCAACACCCCTGTGGGTGGACACTTTTCTCGTCTTCATTTTACAGATGAGGAATTTGAGGCACGAAGCGGGAGTTGGTTGCTCTCTCATAGCATGGGGCTCAGCAGTGGGGAAGAGGCCTTGCCTTCCCGCAGGCTTTCAGATTAGCCCCGGGTTTCTTGACTGTTGCTGTGATCCTCTTAGCACCCATAGATAGGTCCTCAGAGGAAAACCCAAAGATTGAAGCCGAGTAAAGCAGTCTGCTTTCAAGGACAAAGCACCATTTCTCAGACATGAGTGGCCAGTCGGAGAAGGCCCTCCGCAAACTCCCTGCCCCCTTTACAGGGAGGAGAATGATCTTACTGGTAATGCCTGCTCTGCAATAGTAAACTTCTCAAGGTCAGGAACACCAGACTAAACACACAAGTGCCACAGGGCAGGGCTGTTCCTGGGCTGAATCGGGAAGTTAGGCTGTTCTTTATTGCCTTGTCATGAGATAGGTAGAAGGCGTTCAATCACTGCTGTATTACTGGTGCTGACAACTTCGAACATGTTTCCCACCCTCACTGCACAGGATGAAGGATGCTCATCCCATTTCTATGAATTAGGCTCTATTATTCCCATTTCAGATGAGCACAAGGAGCCTCAGAGACACTGATCTGTCCCTTGTCACACAGCAAGTAACTACCTGACTCTGGAGGGAGGCAGATCTGTTCCTGATCTACCATCTCGACCCCCTGCATCGATGCTGCCCCCTTCTGGTTGACATCATGACTCCCATCTGAGCATGTGCTCACCCTCTGAAGCTACCCACAGAACTCACCTCCTACATGTAACTACCCACTGTGCTCCAAATACCAGCATCTTAATGTTGATCCTACATAAGATGTAGGAGTTGAATTACTCATGGAATGGGATAATTTTATCATAGAGCCAGGAAGAAGGTCACATACACACCACCCCCATATGTGCATCTGTGGGTATGCATATTTTTGAACACTATGCAGGCTGAAATATCACATGGTCCTGTCTTCGTCTCACCTTCCCTTGGGACATGGACTTCCCTGTATGGTTTTCAGACAGATATGCAGAAACATAGTTCATTTCCTCTAGTTCATAGATCATGTCAAAGTGTTTTCAATTTAAAATACTATTGAATGATAGCAGTAAGGGAAGAAAAGCTGTAAAGATGAATAACCCAACACACTGAAAAAGTATGACTTATTCATTAATTCACCTGCTCATTCATCCATTGTTTCCACACATGATTCCGAAAGCTCAGCATACCTAGGGCCCTGTGCTAGGAGCTGAGGCTACAGAGATGAGTATGCTTCCCATCCTCCCCCTCCCTCAAATGAGTTCCTAGATACTAGGGGAGATAAACATAAAAGTAAATATCACAGCATAATGCTTACGTGAAGGAGGAAGCCCAGAGTATCACGGGAACATCAGGCAGACACAAACTAAGAGCTCCCAGAAGTTCGCACAGAAGAGATGGAAGAAGAATTAAATTTTTAAGGAGGTAAAGAAATGATTTTGGTATTTTAAGAGAAGAGGACATGACACACACGGCAAAGAAATCTGAGAGACTGTCGGGGCACCCTAGGCTGTTCTGTGCTTATGTTAGTGGTGGTGGTTGTTCATGGAAGGGAGGACTACAGGGTTTAGAAGAATATTACCTTGAAGGATCTCATCAGAAGAGAGAGAGAATAATTTAGGAAAAGGGGTGATTGAGGAAGCCAAGAAATTCTAGTCAGCTGTCCTTGGGAGAAGAATTGAGGATTCAACTAGAATTAATCTCAAGTCCCTCTGAGCAGCATATAAATCCCTCATGAACAGGGATGCAGCAACAAGAAGTAGACAGTTGGCTTCGTAAGAGAAATGTGACAATGCAAAAATAGGGATGCACTGACTGGAGCATTGTTCTAGAATCTCCACGGGAAAGACTCGAAACAGGCAGGCAGGCTATTCCCCCGACGCTGACTTCAGCCATTCACTAGACCTTCCTTTGATGGAGCTCTCAGCCTATCCAAAATATTTTAGAAATTTAATGTAATATACAAAACAGATTAGCATGTATCAAGAATTATGGTGGGTTTTTTCCTCTGGAAGCAGAATGATGGGACAGAAGTTGGCAGGTGAAGTACGAACTGGGGCCAACCTAGATGGAAGAGAGGACGAGGCAGTAGGACTGGCCAGAGGAAGAGGTGAACTGTGATCAAGACTGACAGCACCTTAGCCAACTCCTTTAAGAGCTTTGGAGCATATTGGGACCATCAGAGCTGCACCACGTCAGGCTGAAGCTGATCAGCCGTCAGTCCTTATGCCTGGGCTGCTCTGGGACGGCTGTGTCCTCGGGCAAGGCAGCTCTCTGCTGCTGAGCCATGCCTGCTGACCACACGGTCCACATCTGGGGCAGCAAGGCCTTCCTGGAAGGGGATCTGCATTGCATAGCTCTGTAGCAACCCAAAGCACCAATGTTTGTTTTCTTCCTTACAATTCCATGAAACTTTATCGATTAAGAAATTGAGATTCAGAGAATTCATCACTCGCGGTCACTCAGGCTGCTCCCCTGAGTAGTCTGTGACCCCAGCTTCAGCCACACTTCCCACTGCTCCTGCCCTGTGTGACGCAAACGTGTCAGGGGTATGTCCTGAAAGGTAAAAGCTGGCTGGGAAGACATGGCTTAAAGGCACAAGGCAATGAAGCAGTGCAAAAGAGCCTTTTGTTTTGACGTCTTGTGTGGTTGAAATTCTGAATAGTTCCATGAAGGAGTGAACTCGGCGTGGGTTGAGATGATTTGGGAATTTTTTCAATGAGGCCAGAGTTTAGCTGGACTGGGAGGATATTTGGATTTCTAAAACAAAATACTTCCAAAAGTAGCATTACTATGTAATGGCACAAAGATTATGTAGTCACTGACTCACGACTAGAATCAAAGCTTGGTAATCATTCCCAGGATCAGAAATTCAGAAACTCCAGAGGACTCTGCTCAAAGAAGTTCTCGATTCATTGTTTAGAAAATGGCAAGAATCCATTCAAAGTGCTGTCTATTACATTTTTCTCCGAATGGTTAGAACTCTGTGAAATGTAGTCTACAAGGACATTTTTTAAGCTTACAATTTTCACATAGCTATTTTTTCTTACATTTATCTCCAGATTCTTTTAGCTAACCTGTATGGTGCATCGCAGCAGACAGGGTCAAATGGATCATAGATTCACATGTAAGAAAAACAGGAACCCTCCAGAGAGCATAATGATTTGTCCCAGTAGGATGGAGTGGAGAAAACGAGAGGGAAGAGATGTTATGGGGTATTAGCTAACGCTGCTCCATAATTTACCAATCAATTAAAATGGCATTATTATTCTCTTTTGCCACTTAACTTCTGTGATATTTAAAGGTCACATGGGTGCTACTGGGGAGGACAGCTATTAGCAGACACGTGAAAATAGCGTTTCCAATCTCTGGAATAGGATGTCAAGGTAATTTGTGTACTAGCTCGAGTTACACTCATCAGCGCTCAAGGGCAGATGTTTGACAAATCTCGTGTCCTAGAAGAAATGAGAAGGAGAAAAGTGCTCACAGGCCCGATGAGGGTGTGGACAATCTGAGAGGCAACACGACATGCGCCATTACGCAACCTTTTGGATCCTTTCAGCTGGGGCCAGAAGATTTCAGGATGCTGTGTCTGGATTGATTTCCACATTTATATTAACCAGAATCTAACTAAGGATAAATGAATTGCTTTAGATCACATTTTAGCTGTAATTGCAAACTATTGCAACTGAACAAAAGTTAGCTTTTATCAAGCACTTAATATTTATCAAAAGCTGTGTTAGACACTTTACATGCATAATATCATTTAGAGAATAACACAGGCAGTATAGTATATTATCCCTGTCTTATAGACAAGAACACTGAGACAGACACAGCACGTTTGAAGTTTCATGAGTAATAAGTGATGAAGTTCTGGTCCATTGTTCTTAAAACTTCATGACTCCTTTAATTATTTACTTGGATTGGTCTGTTATTTCTTTTTCCCCCTCCTCATTCATTCTGAATTTTACAAACTGGTTATACTTTAAAGGACTTGTGGAAACAAGCTGGGCCTTTGATTAATTAATTGATTTAACAAAATAACCTAACTCACTGCTGCGCATGCAACATATGTTTGGGAAATGCTCACAGAGAACAATGGCTATTTTAATTTTTACTTTAACAGACTGATCAGTGACAGAAATGACGTCGTATCCACATATTCATATACTTCTTCCCTTATTCCCTCAGTTTTGATAGAAAAAGTTGATGCATAGTAAACTGCTACTGAAGAGATAGCTTAATTGGAAATTTGGGGGCTGTCTGTGCATGGACATCTATTTCAACTCTGGTTGACAATATAACCCGATCGTTCATCAAACAGCAGGGCAGGTATAGCTGAGTCACCAGTCATTGCTTGGGATTCTCTTTGGGTGAAAGAGTTCATCTTCCTGGAATGTGCAGATACACAACCTGAAACTCCCCTGCCTGCTCAGTACGTTTCCCTGAGGATGGGATCTGTGAGTCCAGCACAGTGGGAGCAGCCACGAAGGTGTCAGGAACGAGTGGGACACAGAACCCTCATCTCATCTGGTGTCCCTTGTTTTCCAGTTCTCTGTTCATTTTCCACCTCGCGCTACCACGGCATTTTCTTCACAGCAGTGACGCTGAGAGGCAGCCGTGGCCAGGACAGGAGCTGACAGACGGCTCGGAGTCATGGCCGTGAGCTCGGGGCTCAGCTCTCGTCTTGCAGGGCTTTTGAGTTGGTGCAAGACATCTACATCTCTGAGCTATAATCTCCTCTGCTGCGTAATGTCGGCTTCGCAGGCATTTTTAAAGGGTTAACTGAGATACATGTTCTCAGACCCCTTCTCACGGCCTCGGAGTCCGTTCCCCACTTAACCTGCGAAGGACAGGACCAAGGGTTTGTAAATGAAATGACAGTTCTTGGAGGGGAGGGGGAGATTATTAAAAAATCTCTCAGAGAGTTTCATAAAAACTCTATTCTGTTTCTTCCACACATTCAGCAGATACTAAAAGAAGCTGGTAGAGATTTTTGTCAAGAAATAATTTGAATATTTATCATCTTATCATTAATAAATTTGGTTTTCTTATCACAGAATTTTAATTGATATTTTAAAATATCCTCATTACACAGTGTTTTAAATTATAACTGAAATAGTCTATGTGGAGTGCATCTGCCATTTCAGGGTGAACATAGAAACTCGAAAAATCATTTGTGTTTTTAATTGAAGAATAATTGGGTTTATAAGAAGGAAGTTATGATAATCGTTAGGTGTGACAGAATGGGATTTATGCTGAGTCTGCAATTTCAAATACAGAAGTGTAACCTCGAGATCGTGCTTGAGGACGGCTTTTATGTTTAATGCTTATGTTTTACAGTCCCCCCAAAGTAACTTAGGGAATAATGTGAGAGATCAGATGGCAAAAGAGGACCGTGTGGGTAATTGCAACATTTTCTCATCCAGGAAAATATGATGAGTAAGGTAAAACTTTATATTGATTAAAATCTATTTTTGAGCCTAATTCAGACCACAGTGGTTCCTAATGTCAGGCAGGTTTGAGCTGGAGCTCCTGAAGGGTTCTGCCACCACTACCCAGTTCCCAAGGCGCTGTGTTGTAACGAGGGACCACAAGGCCCAGCGTCTTCGCTTTGTTCCCCAATCCGGAGAATACCTTCACTCCTTTTTTCCTCTTTGAAATGAAATTCACATACCCTCACATTCACTTTTTTAAAGTGCACAATTCAGTGGTTGTTTTAGTATATTCACAGAGTCGTGCAACGATCCCCACTGCCAAATTTCAGAGCACACTCATCACCCCAGAAAGAAGCCTGTACACATTAGTAGTCACTCCCAACTTACTCCCACCTCCTGGAAACCACGGGTCTACTTCCTTTCTCTAGGAACTTGCCTATTCATTCTGGCCATTTAACATACGTTGGATCATACACTGCATGGTCTTCTATACCGGTTTCTTTTGCTTATCATAATGTTTTCAAAGTTTGTCCATGTTGCAGGACATATCAGTATTTCATTCATTTTTATTGCTAAATAATATTCCATTGTGTGGATAGATCACATTTTGTTTCAGCTGATGGACATTTGGGTTATTTCTACTTTGGGCTATTAAGAATAATTCTGTTAGGAATGTTTCTGCACAGAGTTTTTATTTATTTATTTATTTCAGCATATTATAGGGGTAAAAATGTTAGGTTACACATATTGCCTTTGCCCCACCTGAGCCAGAGCTGCAAGCATGCCCATCACCAGACGGTGAGCACCACACTCATTAGGTGTGAATATGCCCATCTCCCCACCCCCCACCTGCTGGACCCCCCTTGGATGTTATTACTATATGTGCACTTAAGTGTTGATCAGTTAATACCAATTTGATGGTGAGTACATGTGGTGCTTATTTTTCCATTCTTGGGATACTTCACTTAGTAGAATGGGTTCCAGCTCTATCCAGGATAATACAAGAAGTGCTAGATCACCATTGCTTTTTGTGGCTGAGTAGAACTCCATGGTATACATGTACCACATTTTATTAATCCACTCATGTATTGATGGGCACTTGAGTTGTTTCCACATCTTTGAAATTGTGAATTGTGCTGCTATAAACATTCGAGTGCAGATGTCTTTTTTATAGAATGTCTTTTTTTCCTTTGGGTAGATGCCCAGTAGTGGGATTACTAGATCAAATGGTAGTTCTGCTTGTATCTCTTTGAGGTATCTCCATATTACTTTCCATACAAGTTGCACTAGTTTGCAGTCCCACCAGCAGTGAATGAGTGTTCCTATCTCTCTGCATCCATGCAACATTTATTGTTTTGTGACTTTTTGATAAAAGCTGTTCTCACTGGAATTAAGTGATATCTCATTGTGGTTTTGATTTGCATTTTCCTGATGATTAGAGATGTTGAGCATTTTTTCATATGTTTGTTGGCAGTTAATCTATATTCTTTTGAAAAATTTCTGTTCATGTCCTTTGCTCATTTTTTGATAGGGTTGTTTGATTTTTTCTTGCTGATTTTCCTGAGTTCTACATAGATTCTAGTTATCCGCCCTTTATTGGATGTGTAACATGCAGATATTTTCTCCCATTCTGTAGGTTGGTCTGTTTGCTCTCATGATAGTTTCCTTGGCTGTGAAGAACCTTTTTAATTCGATTAGGTCCCATTTATTTATTTTTGTTGTTGCTGTGATTGCCTTTGGGGTCTTCTTCATAAATTCTTTACCTAGGTCAATGTTTATAAGAGTTTTTCCAACACTTTCTTCTAGAATTCTTATAGTTTCATGCCTTAGGTTTAAGTCTGCTATCTAGGGTTTTGTATAAATATATGCTTTTGATTCTCTTAGGTATGGGCCTGGAAGTGAAATTGCTTGATCATATGGGAACTTTATGTTTCACATTTTCAAAAATTGCCAAATGTTTTCCAAAATGTCTACACAATGTTACAATTCCAACAGTAATGGTCGAGGGTTCCAATTTCTCCATGTCCTCAACAACACATAGCATTGTTGTCTTTTTGATTTTAATTACCACAGTGATTGGAAAGAAGTATCTCTGTGATTTTGATTTGCATTTCCCTGATGACTAATGAAATGATATTGAGCATCTTTCCTTTGATTATTGGTCATTTGTATATGTTCTTTGAAGAAATGTCTATTCACATCCTTTGCTCCTTTCCTTACTGGATTATTTGTAAGTTTTTTTTGGCTAAATAATTTATCTGCTCAGTAGTTGTCTATACAGAAACAGAACCAGTTCTGATACTCTTCCCTTACCAGGCTTATGATTTGCATACATTTTCTCTCTTCTATAGGTTTCCTTTTCACTTTCTTGATTGTACAGCACATTTAAAAAATTTAATGAAGTCTAATTTATCTACTTTTTCTTGAGTCATTCATGCATTTGGTCTCATATTTTAAGAAACCATTGCCTAATCCAAGGTTACAAAATCTACAGCTATGTTTTTTATTTCCCTAAAAATTTTTTTTAATTTTGCACTTACATTTCTGTCTATGAACAATTTTGAGTTATTTTTGCAAATGATTTAAGGTAGGAGTCCAGCTCCACTCATTCAAATGTAAATATATAGTTGTCTAAGCACTATTTCTTGAAAAGAATATTCTTTCCTCCATTTAATTGTCTTCACATCCTTGCTGGAAATCAATTGACCATAAATATAAGAGTTTATTTCTGGCTTCTAAATTATATTTGACTACATTGACTGGGTGCTCACACCTGTAATCTTAGCACTTTAGGAGGCTGAGGTAGGAGGATCACTAAAGGCCAGGAGTTTAAGACCAGGCTGAGCAACATAGCAAGACTCTGTCTCTACAACAAATAGAAAAATTAGCTGGATATGGTGGCGTGCACCTGCAGTTCCAGCTTCTTGGGAGGCTGAGGCAAAAGGATAGCTTGAGCCTGGAAGTTTGAGGCTGCAGTGAGTTATGATGATGCCACTGCACTCAAGCGTGAGTAACAGAGTGAGAATCTGTCTCAAAAAATAAAAAAATATAAATTTTATGTGACTACATTGATATAAACACACATACACACACCACACACACACACACATATGGCTTATGCCAGTATCACACTGTCTTGGTTACTGTAGTTTTATAAGATTTTAAATTAGGGAATGTGAGTTCTCCAAATTTGTCTTTCTTATTAAAGATATTCTGAGGCTTTTGCATTTTCATATGATTTTTATATAAATATGTCACTCCATACAAAATATCAGCTGAGATTTTGACAGAGATTGTGTTAAATCTTTAGATTAGTTTTTGAGAATTGGCATCTTAACAATATTCTTCTTATTTATAAATTTGGGGTGTCTTCATTCATTTGGATGTTCTTTAAATTTATTTCCACACTATTTTATTTTTTATTGTACAAGTCTTGCATTTGAGAAATTTATTTTCAACTATTTTATCCTTTTGGATATATTATAAATGTAATTGTTTTCTTATATTAATTTTTAGATTGTTCATCACTTGTGTAGAGAAATACAATTGGTTTTGTATATTGGTCTTTTATCCTGTAACTCTGCTAAACTCATATATTAGCTCTAACAGTGTGTTTTGTGGCTTCATTAACATTTTCTGTATATAAGATCATGTCTTATGTATAGACATATCTGCAGATAAACACAACTTTAATTCTCCTTTGTAATATGGATTTCTGTTATTGTCTACTGTTGAGTAGAAATGGTGAGTAGACAACTTCATCTTGCTCCTGATGTCAGTGTTAGTGTATCGGCCAGCATTTCCCATTTCTTTGCATGTCTCCTAATGTCTGTTGAAAAATGGATCTTTGAATAATATAACTCAGCAAGTCTGGAAATTAGATTTTCTCCCTGCCTTAATGGTTTGTTGTTGCTTTTTTCTTTGTGTGTTTGTTTTTTAGTGACTTTAAGTTAATTCTATGAAGTCTTTATTCCTTGTCACGTGTGGCCACTCTGGTCTCCACTCAGTTAAGTTAGTGGTCAGCAAATTATTGGACACAGATTTGCTTAAAAGCCTTGAATCAGTAAATTTCCCAGCCTGTGCTCGGTGCCTCTGTGCACATATTGGGGCACATCTTCAATACTCTGGTCTACAACTCTGCCTTAGACTCCATTTCCTGCTTGCATAGAGCTTTAAAGTCACTTAAAGAAACTTAAAGTTCAGGGAATCTATTGTACATCATGGTGATGATAGTTTATTACAAAATATTGTATATTTGAAAATTACTAAGAGAAATTTTAGGTGTTCTCGCCACAAAAAAAAAAAGGGGGTTCTCACCATGAAAAACATGCTAAGTGTGTGACGTGGTGCATTTGCTAAATAGCTTGATTTAGCTATTCTGCGATGCATATATATAAGAAAACATCATGTTGTACACTATAAATATATATCATTTTAACTTGTTCAATTAAAAAAAATTAATTACAGTTTTTAAAGTTAAATATTTTTTTGCATTTTTTTTTGGCCAGTGTTGTTGTTGCTTTTATGGATCCTAAGTTTTTGGAGGCCTTTACTCCATCATAAGGTGTTTACCCTAGCAGCATCTACTTCCTGTATTTATTTGCTTTCCTTTCTCCTCCATCTCCCTGCTGTTGGGATTTATATGAGATCAAATCTTTTTGTGTAGAATGCTGGACACGAGAGCAGTAGCAGCACAAACTAGTATCATATTCGGCAACTGAAACTGAGAGGGGCTGTAGAACTAGTGGTTGAGATGGGCTTGAAAAGGCAGGTATCTTAATGAAGATACTAAATTTTTAATAGACCTCTTGAAATGCAGTTATGAAAATCTTCATTCTTTGCTCCTTTGCCAATAACACCAGCTAGTCCCAGCAGGACAGGACTTGCAATGATGACAGAGACTTGTCAATGTGGAAAATGTTCTCAGGAAACACCGTAATGGTATTCGCAACAATCTCACTGAAAGGTTTATCTCTTTACTTACGGCTTGATTCTGTGTCCAATCACCTTCCAGGCACCAACATTGCAAGAGGACAGTGAAATCCGCTGACACTGGAAAGGAAAATGGGTTTCTCTGGGGCTCCCTTGGGTTACTAATGGGCTGTGTTCCTGTGTGGGAGGGATGGCATCCTGGGCACTGAAGTTCCACGGCAGAGTCAAGCCCATGGCTGCTGGTCACTAGTGATGTGATCCTGGAGAAAGTTTTTACATTTTCCTGGGCCTCAGTTTCTTTATTTGTACAAAGATTATGTGTCTGTGTGTCCAAAATTTTTCATCAAATTGCTGTTTTTATCATTATGTTCTTGTTACAGCACAGGTATATAAATATCAGAGTGAAACAAAAATGCCCATCAGCGTTTCCCATAATCATGGGACAACCTATACTCCATGCTGCACTAGTGCATTGGACCCTAAAGCAAGGGAGCTTGATCTTCTATAGTACATTGTTGGCCTTCTGCCTCCTACCATTCCATGAACGCTATTGCGCTATTCTCAGCAATGCATTTTTCTCTCTTCCTTTTATTTTTAGTTGACACAAAATGATTGCACATAGTTATGGGATATAGAGTAATATTTTAATATATGCACAAAATGTATAATGATCAAATCCAGGTAATTAGCATATCCATCACCTCACACACTTATTTGTGTCATGAACATTCAAAATCCTCTCTTACAGCTTTTGGAAAATATACGTTAAATTATTTTTAACTATATTCACATTACAGTGCTACAGAAAGAAATTAGAACTTGTCTGATAATTTTGTTGCATCATTGGTTTCCCTGAACCTCTCTTCTCCCTGAGCTACTGTTTGTCCCTTGATCTGAGCTTTCTCGGAAATCCTGTACTCAAACAGCCCTGGCAGCGTGTCCTTTGGAGGCTGTTCAGTCTTCATCCTGGAGTCCCTTTCCTCTTCTTACCTAGGTTATTTATGGGTGGTCTATTCTCTCCCCAGGACTGTTTAAATGCTCCTGGTGGAGCGCAAAAGCTCTCATGATTTAAACTACCCATTAATTGTAGGAATGACTTTCACATGTCTATATCCAACCCTTCCACCCGTTAGGCTGCTTCGCAGGGACTCAGACTCATCCTGTCTTTAGACAGAGCTGTCACTTCCCTGCGTCTCTCCATCCCCATCTGCGTCGTTTCTGTCTCCGCTCTGGCCGCTTATCCAGCCATCACCAGGAGCCCACAGGCTGCCCGAGACTCCTCTCTCCCAGATCCATATCAAGTCAGTCACCAAATCTTAATCAACAATTTTACTCTTGAATGTTCCTTAAATCAATCTCATCTTATCCACTGTTTATTGCTGCCAGTGTGATCCGTCTCAAACATAAGTCTGACCGTGCCATGCCGCTGTTGAAGATCACCAATGGCAGATAGCATTTATGCATTCCAGTCCCTCCTAGTCAGCCGCTGCCATTCTGTTTCACCCCTGGCTCAGAATCTGATGCCCACTGGGCGTGGCTGCAGCAGGTGCTGTTTACGGAGAGGTCTCAGTGCTAGGCACTATGTGGGTGTGGACAGGAGAGAAAGGACTCCTGAAAAAATCGCATTAGAGCTTAAATCTATAGCTGAGTAGATGCTAATTAAACAAAGTGTGGAGAGTGCAGTGGAGGAGCGAGGCATTTTGAATAAAAGGAACAACATATGCATAAGGTCTCTTTCTATTGCTAGAAGGAGTTTGGCTTTTGTAAAGAATTAAGAGAGGGCTGGTGAGACTGGCATTCAAAAGGAAAGAAAAGAATGTCATCAGAGGAAGCTACTTAAAACAGTCAGAAGGTTGTTATTGTTGCTATACATTTCAGTTCATAAAAAAAAAAACACACCCCAAATTGAAATTCAATTCAGATCCTCTGGTTTAAAATGAAGACAGTGCAGTAATATCCCAACTACAGTATTATGTAGCAATTCTCATGTAGTCCCATATTCTTTATTTATGTGGACAATATGTCAAATGCAGTACTTAAAAGGGCAATCATTATATCTATGACATATGAGGGAAAAGAAAAGTGATTGCAATGTAAGTGCTTAGGAAAGTAGTGGGTTTTGGGAAAGATATATGTACAAATACAAATAAATAATAAATATTAATATAATGTATCTTAATAGCCAACCAATACAGATCTTCATAACAGTCATACTAGATGATATTATAAAAAGCTATTGTGCTTCCATTTAGGATGTTTTTCAAAGCGGAGAACACATTGGTGACCAATACTACAGTATGGTTTCCAGTCAAGACTGAGCAGAGAGGAGCAAAGTTTCCCAATCTTTATTCCTTTTCATAAAAATGTCATCAGAAAATAAGCATCAGTGATAAATCTGGGTTCATATCCTATTATAAGTGGAAAACAGCCAGTTTCACATCTCGTACAAACATTTTCATCACCTTTTATAGCCCTGCACCTGCTGTATTTGCAATTAAAAAATTAAAACATGTAGATTTCAGTAGCAATCTGTGAGTCTCAGAGTCAAGATGGTTTGCAGTGCCATGTTTCATTCAGAGCTGAGTCCAGGAAGGTGGCTGCGGTGTAAAGGTCACAGAGAGCTGCATCTCCTCAAGCTTCACTTTAAGGACATTACAGAAAATGCATTTTATTTAAATAGCCATTTGGATAATTAGATATGTCCAATCAGTGGCAGAAAACCACAAAAACAATCATTAGATGAGAAAATGTTCACATTTAAAATGCACTGGTGTCAGAAAGAAAGGAAATGATTTTTGTTTTCAAAGCAAGTGGAGTTTGGGGAAAAGTGCTGAAAAATCAATTTATTTTCAAAGGAATGGGCTAGACTGATTATGCATTTCTTAGTGCCATTGGCACTGTTTGAATATAATATAGATGCATTGATTTTCATGCATATGTGATATGCCTTTTTCTTACACAGAAAATATGGTGTTCACAAAAAAAGATGAGTTTTATGTGGTTAAAATAATAAATTTGACTTTATACCTTCATCTTCTTAAGTTATTTTCCTTCTGAGATTAATAAATTATTTGTGATTTATTTTAGGGAATATTTGTCCAAAAAAATTAATTCCGGCAGAGGGTCAGACCTCAAAGTCCTCATTTTGCAGCATTGTCTTTAGAAGTAGTTTTGGAAAAGAAAACAAGAAAAGGCAGAATTCAATGCACAGAGTCCTTCTCTAGTGGATGGTCAGACCAGGTGTGAGGCTTGAATGTTACTCTATAGAATGGAGGAATTTTTTTTCCATATTCTGTTTTGAGGCATTCCCACAAGACCCTGGTATCCCCTTTCTACTCACCCCAGATCTCCCTGTGCCCTGAATTTCATCCTTATCCTCTGACAAAGATTCTTGGCTGGGCCAAACCTGCCTCAGCCTCCTAAACCTTCTACTAAGGCCCATCTGTGTATTTCCCTATAAAAGCCAGTTTTAGCAAAGAATCTGCTATGTCCACTCAACAAGAACTTCCCACCCTGGATATCTAAACGGGTTCCTCGTCCTCCACCCTCCTCTGAGTGACGTATGATCACCCTGACCTGTCTGTATTGAGAATCCTGTTAGATCAGTTTAGCCACTTCCCTTTTTCCCCTTTTGTTTCCTCTTAGTTATTTTCTATCCATGACCCTTACCCTTCTCCTTGGCTATAAATTCCCACTTGCTGATGCTGCGTTTGGAGTTGGACTCAATCTCTCTCCCCCATTGCAAGAGCCCATTGCAGTGGCCCCTATACCTAATGCAATCGTCCTAGATAAAGTCTCGCTTACTGGGCTTTAACATGTATCATTGAATTTTTTTTTTTTTTCAACACTCTTAAGAACACTTGACCTATCTTACAAGATTTCCAGTTTTGGGAACCTGAAGTTGGCTTGATTACTCACTGCCAAGTGTGCCCGTGTAGTGGAGTTGCCTTGGAATTCATGTAAAATGAAGATCCCATGGCGATATTCGATATCTAACACATCAGAATCTGATGGAAGGAGGTGGCAGGTAGGGTCTCAGAAACTGCTCTTTGAAAACTTCCAGTTGATTCTGGCATAATTTGAATTTCAGGATTTCAGTGGAGTGAAAAAAGGAACTTTCAGAAAAACTTACCTTTGCTGAAATCTTCCTTTGTAAGTTTCACAGTGTCTTTATTCAGTTTAGGGTCTACTTAAAAGGCGCCTAAGAAGGGGAATACATCGTGGTCATTTGATTCTATATAGGGCTGTTGTTATGTTAACTTATTTCTCTCCCTTAACATTACCACATACATATGCAAATCTGAAGAGTACAAAGCTTTTTTGGAAGATTCTTATACAATAATATTATACATACTTTTTTCAGCCACCATTTGAAAGGTCTCTGAGATTCTGGCATCTCTAATAATGTAGGAGGGGCCCCCATTGTCCTGTGTCCTGCAGTTGAGAACGTAGGGCCTTGAGGAATGGCGAATTCATGCATGAAATGTTCGGGGCTGGCTGCAGTTGCTCTCAGCTTTTGAACAATATATAATGTTCAAACAGCTGTCCCACATGAGTTTGGTCTTTTGGCATTCACGATAGATCTGTGAGGTAGACTTCCTTTTTATTTCTACTTTTAAAATATTAGGTCATTTTAAAATGCAGCTTAAATATCAGACTCATGTAGGTGACTCTGCCTACTTGAGGTGGAGGCGTCCTGTGCGTCACGATGCACGGCCATGCGAAAGAAAGTGGTGCTGCTCGCCTGTGTGCAGGGATTGGCGAGCCTGGGGCATGTTCCCACTGGGAGACGCACAGTGTGGAAACTCTGTCAGCTCCCGCGTGCTGCTCACACACCAGCCTGGGGAAGGAAGCATGCATTAGAGTTTGGAGCATGCAAAGATAGACCTGCAGGTGAGAGATGGTTAAAAAATATTTTTCTCAGCAAGAAGAAAGCGAGTAAAAGGTAAGAAGAGACTTGAGGAAGTGCTGTGGCCATCTGATTGCACAGAGACAGCAGCGAGGCTCCGGGAGGCTGGGGGACTGGCTCCCAGCGTCCAGGACAGAGATGGATGGTGTCGAGTCTTTTTTCTGCCTCCAGAGCCCATGCCCTCGGCCAAAAGCACATGCCTAAGGGACCCACATTGTATGTTCTGGGTTGATCCATGGATGTTTTGAGTGGTTTAAAATATGCTCCCATGATCTGAGAGACCAAAATAGATGCCGGTGTATCAACTAAGACGGACACTGAGGTTAAGGAGACAAAGTTACCGACGGGTCAAGGGCTCAGGGCCCGGCTGGCATGGCTAATTTCTAAATTTTGACATCTCTAAACTCCCAAACAATAGGAGATATCAGACCCCTCTTAACTGCAATGTATAACCCAGTTTATAGTTCAAAGTAAAGAGCTGAATTCTACCTCATTTTGATGCTAAAGCCGTTCTCCATAGTGAGCATGGGATGTATGTTATATGCATGTTTATCCATTGTGCAGGCATTTGACTCCCCTCATAAATATGCATAGGTTTTTCCCCAAATCTGCTGAATTTGTGTGACTCAGGCCCAGTGAGGCATAAAACCCCACCTGTCCTTCCCCTCTTTGAAGAAAGAGCACCCCTGGTCCACGCTGGAGACTGTGTCTTTTCTGTTTGCAAACTGATGTTGCCAATAAAGCTCTCCTGTCTACTATTTAACCATCTGATGGTCTTTTGGATGACATTCCTTATCCTCCAGGAGCTTTTAGGACTACTGGGAAGATAAGGTATAGGCATTAGAAACAGAAAGTGAAGTGTAGTAGATGACTTTAGTGAGTTTGTTAGAATTCGTGAATTAGTTTTCTCAGCTGCCATGACAAAGTGACACAAACTGAGAATATGAAAACAACAGAAGTTTATTGTCTCACAGTTCTGGAGGGTAGAAGTCCCAAATCAAGGTTTTGGTAGAGCCACCCTCCCTCTGAGATCTATCGGGGAGACTCACGACCTACCTCTTCTCAGAGCTGGCGGTCGTCGGCAATCCGGGCATTTCTCTGTGCGTGGCTTCAACACTTCAGTCTCTGCCTCCAGTGTCTCGTGACTTTCTCTCCTGTGTGTCTGTGTCTTCTTCTTCTTATCTTACAAGGACATCCGTCATACCAGTTTAAGGACCCACCCCACTCTAGTATGACTTAACTTACTAAACCCATAATGATCCTATTTCTAGAAAACAGTCATATTATGAGGTACTGGAGGTTAGAACTTTAACATGTCATCTTAAGGGACACAATTCAATTTGTAACAATTTGCTCTTCTCAAAATCAATAAAATTGTCTTGATTTTTTTCCTTTCATTATTTCAAAGTATAATGTATGTCCTCTATTCTTAACCAGGGCAGAGAATAACTGTGAAGATTTAACACAATTTCCTGGAATCCTTATAAGAGATTCTGTTTATGATCTAAGGATAAGAAATAACAGACCCAGCTTTAATTTTTAGCAGTCTGAGAGCTGTAGTACATGGTAAGGTTGGGGGACGGGGAACTACAAATTTCAATAAAATGGCTAGAGGGTGGGCACAGCAGACCTTTCTAAGTATCTGGGACTAGCCTATGGCATTTGCTTCAGATCCATTCAAAATGAAGAAGGAGCACCATACTTCACACTGAAAGACTGAATGCTTCCCCCATGAAAGGATGACAGCTCTCATCACTCTCATTTAACATAGTACTTAAAGTTATGTCCACTGGAATAGGACAAGAAAAATAAATAATAGGGATACAGATTGGAAAGCACGAGTATTAATGTAACAGTTCCTATTTTCAGATGGCATGGTTGTCTATATAGCACATCGCAAAGAATCTACAAAACTCCTAGAACTAAGAAATGAGTTCGGCAAAGTTACAGGATATAAGGTCAACACGAAATAATCAATTTTACTTCTATATAAAACTAAACAAAAAAACCAACATGCAGAATCCAAAATTAAACACACAATACCATTTATAATTGCTCTGATAAAATTGAAATACTTAGGTATATGCTTAACAAAACATGTGTAAGCTCAAAATACTGAAAATTTTGAAATGTTGTTAAAAAAAAGAAGATCTAAATAAACGAAGACACAACATGTTCATGGATTCGGAGAAGCAGCATAGTAACGATGTCACTTCTTTCTAAATTAATCTACATGGTATATCCAATTCCTATCAGAATCCCAGGAAGGATTTTTGTAGACATAGGCAAGTTTACCTTAAAATTTATATGAAAAGGCAAAGTCCCTGGATAGCTAAAACACCCACATGCACACACACACACACACACACACACACACACACACATATATATATATATATGAGAATAATTAAGTGGAAGGAATCACTCTACCCAATATTAAGGCCTACCATATGGCGACAGTGATCAGTAGTAAGTTAATGGTTGAAAGATAGGCACATAGATCAATGAAACAGAAGAAACAACTACATCTAGGCCCCCACAAATATACCAAACTGACTTTTGACAATGTTGCAAAAGCAATTCAACCAAGGAAGGGTAGCTTTTTTGATAAATGGTACTGAAATAATGGTTCATCCATAGATCAAAAATTAACCTTGACTCAAATATTATAGCTTATACAAAAGTTAACTCAAAATGGATCATGGACTTAGACGAAAAAGATATAACTTGGAGACAAAACATAGGAGAAAAATTTTAGAATCTAGAATTAAGAAAAGAGTTCTTAAGTTTGTCACTAAACACACAACCTGTTTAAGGCAAACTTATGAATTATAAAACATCAAGTTAAAAACTTGTACTTGGTGAAAAACTCTGATAAGAGGATGAAAAGACATGTTACAGACCGGAGGAAAATATTTCCAAACCATATGTCTAGCAAAGGACCACTATATAGAATATAAGTCTCAAACTCAAGAGTAAAAATACAAATAATCCAATTAGAAAATAGATAAAGAGCGTGAACAGACATTTGACCCAAGAGGATATACAGATGGCTGACGAGCACATGGAAACGTGTTCAACATAATTAGGTATTAGGAAAAATGCATATGAAAACCACAATGAGATATCATTGAACACTGATCAGAATGGCTAAAATAAAATATACGTGTGTGTGTGTGTGTGTGTGTGTGTGTGTGTGTGTATTAGTGACAACACCTAATGCTGGCGTGAATGCAGAGGAACTGGATTAGTCATACACAGTGGGAGGATATATGAAAAAGCACAGCCACTCTGGGAAAGGTTGGCAGTTTCTTCTAAAAAAGAAATTAAAAACATATTTTTTTTTATTTTGATAGCATAACCAAGTGAAATTTATTCCTGGAACATAAAGATGGTTCAACATATGAAAATTGAACAATGTAATATACATTAGCAAAATGATAGAAAAAAACAATTACCTCAATTGATGCAGAAAATCATTTGACAAAATTCAACACCCATTCCTGATAAAAATTCACAATAAATTAATTATCAATAGAAGACAACTTCCTCAACTTGCTATAAGCCTATATGAAAAACTCACATCACCTTGATGGTGAAAACTGGATTTTTAATATCTAAAATCAGAAACAAAATGAGAAATCTGCTTTCATCAGTTTTATTCAACCAGTTTGGGAGGTGCTCCCAGGGAAATCAGGCAAGAAAATGAAATGAAGGCATTCCAGACTTAATAATACACACACAGGGCCCCCCAGAAAAACACACAGTCACAAACACTTTGTCACTATATATACAGATAGGCAAACCCAGCTACAGACACATAAACTCACAAACCCAAAGATATAAGGGCCAGAGACACTAACAGGTGGTCCCAGAGACACACAGACTCCAGGCATTCTACACTCTTCTCTAAGTTTCTCTGCTTCCTTGCAAATAACCATGATACACACACTTTTCCTTGTTTTCTTTCTTCTTGTCTTTTAGAATTTCAGGTTGCAGGCAACAGGGATATTAGCACAGCTTTGTTCAGTACACCAATTAGAGAACCTGTGACACAGAGGAGATTAATACTTACTGAGTGTCAGGACTCACAAAGACACACACACACACACACACACACACACACACACAGGCAGGTACCGGGCCCTTCATGTGTTGGTGGTGGTGCCTACTGGTTCTTGGACAGCAAGTCTGAGTTCCTGCAAGAGAAGTGGCGGGAATGAGGGAAGCCTGTCACCACCCAACCTCACAACAACTCCTGGTCTTTGCCTGGGTCCCAGCAGTAACCTTTGTCTCCTTGGAGACCTGTTGTCTGAGCTCCTGAGCGCTTCTCTCTCCCCCAACAGCTGTCGTGGGTCTGACGACAGCACCCGAAATCCCGGCGAACACAGTGGGCCCTGTGAGGCTGCCTGAGCAGGGTCTGCCAGCACGTAGGAACTCAGGGGAGGTGACGGCTGCTGAGGAAACTGTAGTGGGTGACGTGGCAGCTGTGCCACGAGGCACACACCTCTGCTGCCCTCACTGAGCTCCCAGTGGACAAGCAAGCTGACAGACGGTCAAGTCACCAGGGATGTTTCTGGATGCATTTATAACAGTTTGGGGGCTGGAACATCACTATTAAATCCGTTTCAGCCCCTTACTTTTGCATCTGTGGACCCTCCTTTTGTGCTTTTATAGAAAAGCAATTTTTGTACTCTGTGGTCAGGTGGTGTGAAATCTCTTCGCCATCAGGATGGGATAAAGAGCCACCTTTTGGGAGAGGTCCGGGGTCTAGGAAGCACCCGCTGTGCCACATGGGATGGGGTGAGAACAATTCACGCTCTGAAGATCAAGGGTATGTGGGCCTAAGGTGAGGTTTGGGCAGTTTCTTATATAAATAAACACTCAACTCCCAGATGGTACTGCAGTTACACTCTTGGTCATTTATTCAAGAGAAATTAAACTATTCTCTCATGAAAACATGTACACAAATATTCACAACAACTTTACTTTTAGCAGCCAAGGACTGGAAGAAGCCCAGTCCTCCTTTAATGAGAAAGCGGTTAGACAAACTACCAGATCCACACCGTGGAACATACTCCTGGATGAAATGCATGAACAACGGTGCGTGTAACAACCTGGGAGAATCTCCAGGGAATTATGTTTAGTGAAAAAAGTTGATTCCCAATCTTATATACTGTATGGTTCCATTTATATAAAATTTTTGACTGATAAAATTATAGAAATTGAGAACAGATTAGTAGCTGCCAGGGGTGAAGGATGGTAGAAGAGTAAAGAGCTGGGGCAGACAAAAGAGCAACGTGGGGCCTGGTGGCAACGGAACTGCTCTTTATCTTCCCTGTAACAGTGACAATATCCTGGCTGCGATATCGTAATACAGTTTTGCAGGATACTACTTTGGGGAAAACTGGGTAACAGGTAGATGGGATGTCTCGGTGTTATTTCTAATGCCTCTATGTTTATGTTAGCTAAAAAGAAAATGTTAATTACAAACAGAAAACAAAGAAGAGCTGACTTCGTATGGTCACATGACCAGCTTTCACTCATCTCCTCTAGCTATAAACAGATTTTCCTAAAAGTCTCAGTGCTTCATTGTAATAATAATGCTAATCTGTGTAATTTACTGAGCGCTTGCTATGAGACACCATTTCCGTTAACAGTGTCTCTAGACGTCAAAACAGGTCTGCAAGGCACACGGAATCACCAGCACCGCACCAGTGAGGGGCTGGCGGTCCAGTGATGCTGTCACTGGCGCAAGGTCACAGAGCCGGCAAATGCCAAAGTGCTAATGAGCCTGGCCTGTCTGACCCTGAAACATGCCACTTGATCTTCCACGGGTCAACCTGATCTCAGACCCAGCACAGGTGTGGGGTTGGTGTCCTTGTGCCAGACCATTCGTCCCTTTGCAGGCGACAGCCATGTGATGCATTAGGAAGACACTGGTGTGACTTTCAAGGTAGATGAACTTATAAAGCATTCAGCATGTCAGCCTGGAGTCTCTGTCTTGTTTGGAAAGTGCAAGATAAATTTCAGCAGGCTGTGGTTTGTTTGAGGATGCTGAGAATGATCTAATCTGCGATTTCAAATATAATTTAGATTTAAGAGGTGTTTTACTGTTCTATTTCTGGGTGCCTGAGGCTCCAGCTGAGTGTATTACACATCACGTTAGATTAAGGTCAATTAGCAACATTGTGAAAGATTTCTCCCCTTCATAATGAGAGGGAGCTGCAAATTTGTGATTAAAATCCTAACTGTTAGTACAGAGGAATGGAGGGATTCCAGACAAGCTCCAGTTATGCTTGAGGCTGCGGCATGGGGTCCAATGGGCCATGGCATGTCATAACTCCCTGAACTTCCTAATTGGCACTGATTCTATGGCTTTGCGCTTGGAGTCCAATTGGCAGAGGCGACTGTTGTGCTGAGTGGCATGTGTTTGGATTGGGATTGAAATATTTTGAAAGCAGCAGAGTCCACGTGAAGAAATGGCTTTTCGCACAGCGCTGCCAACTGTACATGTGCTACCCCCAGGGTGAGACAGGAGGTGGCCCTCGGGTACACTTCAGGGTTAAGGGATAGAAGACAAAGAAATAGATTAAGTCATCAAGGGGAAAGAGGAATTTGACACTGGGAAGTTCCCGGAGTAAATGTCAACTCTGTCACTTATAATTTGTGTGAATTTGGGCAAATCACTTAACTGTCTGAGCCTCTTTTTCACAGCTGTACAGTGGTAATGGGATTTTGTCTTTGTTTTTGTTTCTTTAAAGATGCACATGATGTGACACAAGATATATAAAATAGCTTGTATGCAGTAAGGGACTTAAAGAATATCAGATACTATAAAATCAAAGTTTACAGAAAATTTCAGCATTAAAAGAAACAGCGATGGTCACCGAGCCTTCCCGTCCCTTTCCTCTACTCGGGAGGAAAGTGGGAGTGACTTTTTTGTCAGGTGGCTGCTATTTATAGTCATCTCTTGAAAAAAGTATCCAAAATTAATTTGTATAGAAAATATTGATTAAAAACAGATTTCAGTAAAGTGGAAATCGGTTGCTAATTTCAAGTCTAAGAGTTAAACAAATAGCATAGGACACACAGATTGGAACGTTCCCATGAAGGCTGCATGGACGTCCAGGTCGTACTAACCTACGTGCAAGTTGTCTGAAAGCAAGGGTGCTGCAGACGGCCACCTGGGCTTGTGAGCCTCAGTTTCCCTGCTGACAAAGTGGGAACAGTGACTCCTGCGTCCAGTGTTGTGAGCAGTGAGGGAGATGAGGTATTTGATATGGTCTGTTAGAGAGCCAGTCTGCACAGCAACCCTCGAGAACCTGGAGTCATGAGGGCGGAGCTCGCGGCACCCGGAGCTCGTGGCTGCCCATCGGCACCTGCAGGAATCCCTGTACGCCTGGGCTTCGTCTCACGAGACACCACCTCTGCCCTCTCCCCTCCGAGAGCACGCTCCGCCCACGCCTCCCACGGAAGTCGGTTGGTGTGGGCTCCCGTTTTCATCTGTGTTTATTTATTTGTTCATTTCAGTTTGTTTATTTCAGTTCCCCACTAAGATTATAAGACGACTGTTGCGCGTGTCCCGGCCGCTGTGTTTGCTGGGTGGTGGCTGCTGCTGCTTTGTGCCGGCTCAGGAAAGCAGAGTCGTAAGTCCCTACGACTTTTGAGAGCTATGTAAAAAAAGAGAAAGAAACAAACATAAAACACTGGAGGCTTAAAGTCAGCCCCACTGGGCACATTTACGCCGCGGCGATCCGCGTAAGTGCCCGGGCAGGGCTCCCTCCGCTGCGGCCCCTGGGCCGAGAGCCGGACGTCTGGGCGGCGCGTCACGGGCTCAGCCTCCGTCTGCATCGACCGGGCGGCACTTTCCGCCTTCCGCTCACACGGCACCTCCACGTGCGTGTGGACGTCCGTTTCCTTTGGGTTCTCACGGGTGAGCTGGAACTAACAGTTGCCTTGTTCCCCGCTGAGACCCACAGGCCGGGTGAGGCACGCCTGAGGAGGGCAGTGGTAGGGCTGCCGTTTGCTTTAAGGGGAAAACAAAAGGACAATGGAAGAGGTGCTTTTAAAAAGTAAACCTGAGCCAGCTAAAACGCAAGGTCCCTCCAGCTCACTTCTCGTTGGGGTCACAAGCCTCCTCACTCTCCATTTCGGACTCTACCCTCTATCCCCTCCTCCTTCAGGCTGTTTGTGAGCAGCCCCCTGCAGCGCCCCTGTATGGACACCTTGCCTGCGGCAGCCTTCTCGCTGCTGGCGGACCTCCCTCCAGGCTGTGGGTCCCGCGGCGGCCGCCCTGGGGTCCAAATCCCGGACCCCCAGACTGGGCGGGCCCCAGCTCCACCGTCACTGGTGAACAACGTGGCGGGGGGAGTGGACTGGGGTCCTGGGGGACAGTGCAGACACTACCGGGGCGGCGATGCAGTAAAGCCGTCTTCCCCTCTCTCCAGTTGACAGTGAGCAATGGCCAGGGGAGTGGTCAAAAGAACTAGGATTTGAAGTTTGGAAGGTGGGGAGGAGTCAGGCCATAGAGGGTAACTTGATACCGCGTAAAAGAGTGTGGATTTTGTCTAGAAAACAAACATGAACCAGTCGAGGATCTGAGGGACTAGATCTGTGTTTCAGAAATACCACTCTGACGATTAGAAAGCTGCTTTGGTTAGAAAGCTGCTTTGATGGAAGCGCAGCCCAGGGGCTGCACCCAGCAGTAGGCGGTAGTGCCAATGGCGGCAGCCTAAGACACAGAAAATGAGGGCCTGGAGCCACACGCTGCGGCTCTGATGGAGAGACGGTGTTTTGGTGGGACTACCAAATTCACTCTTGGGATTTAAATTGATTTTCCAAGTCCCAAAACTTTGTTGTAAAACAGTTGATTACCTGTATATAAATAAGTGGACTTTATCTTAATGTTCCAGTGTTTACTCTCTGTTTTATTAAAGCAGACTGGGTACACCCTGTTTTCCTCCAAACAACTGTTACAAAGTGAAAGTCGCGTGCAATCACAGAGTGGAACACTTGTGAACAGTGAGGGGCTGTTTTTACGTGGTGCATCTTTAGTAGGAGCTGGTAGCCAGTTTATTTTACTAATTTTTACATTATCCTGTGAGATAGGGACAAAGAAGGTATGATTATCCTCATTTCACAGATGAAAAAACTAAGGCTGAGGCAGGCAGGCTAAATGATTTCTACTTTCTTGGTCTTGCTGAAATGGAGGCGAGTGATTCTTAACCAGGAAAGCTCAAGGGAGAGGGAAATGTAATTGACTCAGTCTTGGAGCAATCACTTAGGAAAACCACAAACTAAAATAAATGACAAAGATCAGCGGTGTCTCGTGTCGTAATTAATCCCATAGCTCATTTCAAAAGAGTCACGTGGACTGCAGAAGCCTGCGCTCTGGCTAAACTCTCCACACCTGTGCAGCAAAAGCCACTGTGACTTCAGCCACAGGCCATGGAGCTGTGCAGACCTGCAGATCCACAGGAGGCCCTCCAGCTGCGGGCTTGGTCCCCATCCTCTGTTTGTCTTTGTGTATACGTGTGAGTATATTCGCGTATGTGCGTACGTGTGTATGCACACATGGTTTAATGTAGCTGTAAACACTGTATGTTGTGTAATTGTATTTGCTGTGACACATACAATTTTGTGTAACTACATTACCGTGGTCTTATTATATGTAGAGACGGGAACTGCTCAGCTTCGTTTTCCCCATTATTTATACCAGGCTCCTCATCCCTCTCTCCTTCCAGCTCATCCCTTCCTTGTCAGTAAACCAAATTTATAACCCAAATATAACCGAATTTATATATTCTTCCATATTTTTCTCTATACTCATATAATCTTTTATAGATACACATATATATAGGAATTTTTTCCTGCCCAATATCATTGATTTTTTTTCCACAAAAAGATATGTTCCACACACTTTTTAAAAAATCTGGTAGAAATATTCCCAAGTCCATTGGCATGACTTCAGTTCATTCTTTTTGATGGTTTCTTAACATTCCATGCTCTAGATATGCAATGTTTTATTCAAACACCCCGTACTGATGGGAAGTCCTTTTGTGGCCTACAGTTTTTACTTCTATGGGACATATTTACAGAGATGTATTTGCTGGGTCAGAGGGAATATGTATTATTAATTTTCAGAGTATTAGAAACAGTTTCTTAAAAGTTGTCAGGTTACTCTAGCACTGAGACAGTGCCCCATCCATCACATATCTGCCTTCAGTAAATATTGTTGTCCCTTTTTATAAAGAAGTTGTTAGATTGATAAATGTAAAGAAATATTCATTGATACCTTAATTAGCATTTCAGTCATAGTTATTTCATTTTAGCAGCTTTTCACATTCCTGCTGGCCATTTGGATTTGCTTCTGTGTAAACTGCCTCTTTTCATCCTTTGCCCATTTTTTTTTTTTTACTTACACTGTTTGTTCTCTTTTTGTAAATGTGTAAAAGATCTTTGTATATTATTAATAATAAACATCTGTCTGTTCCCTTCATTGTAAATATTCTTTTCAAGTAGTTTTATGTTTTGACATCTCTCTCATCATAGATAATTTTAATTTTTTTAAAAAATTCAAGTCTATCTATTTCTCCTTGGGAATATCCATGGAATATACCAGATTTTCTTTCCTTTTTCATATATAAGTCTTTAATCCATTTGGAATTTATTTTCGACATGATGTAAGAAGGGGGCCCAGTTTTACATTCCTCCAGATGGAGAACCGGCTGTGCCTGCACCGTTTCCTGAACAATCCATTCTTTACACCGAATCCAATTGCCACCTTTGCCATTTGTCACATTCTTAAAAACGATGTGGTCTTTTACCTTATTCCCTCTTATAGTCCAGTGATCTATTTGTGTATTCCTAGATCGAGCCACAGCCATGCAATTGCCATAGCTCTACAGCAGTGACTCGCTGTATGAGCAATTCTCAGTTCAAAAGAAATGTCAGAAGGTCCTCATTGCTTCTCAAATATTTATACTTTCATATAATCTTTCAAATGATTTTTACTTGATCCCTGCATCTATATTATAGAAGTTCTCATTGGGACTTTATATACTTGTTTTGGAAGCTTTGCTATTTTGATACAAATCATCCATCTATCGTGATATGAATCTTATAATCCACGTCTGTAGATCGTATGTCATCCTTCATCTTGGCCACGTGTAGCCTCAGCATTCAGGAGGTGCAGGCAGCAGAGGCTAAGGCAGCCAAACAAGCTCAGGGTCCTCCAAGACTCTCCCCCTGGCCTTCCCCTCAGGGGCCCCTCACCCGGCTGAGCCTGTAATATTATTTCCTTGTCCTCTGCTCTTGTGTCATAGGGACCGCCATTTCCTAGAATCTCTAGCCCTCTGGCTTCCTGCCAGGTTCACTCAGTGGCAGGTGCTGAGGTTTGAGGATGGGGGAAGGGAGGAGGGAGAATATTTCTTCATATTTTTTCTCTGCTCCCACCAGCATCCCCAGCAAAGGTGCTTTATAGGACGGTTCCAGCTCCCACTGCTCAGCGTCCACCCTGAGCATAGCTCGCACTGGGCGGCCGTGCCCCTTTAATCCTGCTGGCAAATCAGGCCTGAGCACTAGGGTGCCTGCTGCTTGCTAAACCGGGGGCTGCCTCACTGCTCTCTGTCAATCAGTTTACTGTCCCTCAGTTGCCAATTCTCTGCATTAAATTCTTTCTGTTTGAAACACCTAAAATCATTTGCATTTTCCTGTCTAAATCTGGACAAACACATTCCAAATACTTCTCAACACTGTCTACCTGACACCTATGCTTCCTTGGAACACAGCAAAAGTAGGAACTTGTCTGCCTCCTTGCTTGTGTTCTTCCCGTGGTGTAGCATGTCCGTCTGACTGTGTTACCCAGGTCTACAAACACCTTCCCCTCTGCACCCACTGCATGTCGTGCATGCCTCCGGAAACCATCCCGGCAAGGCCCTGTTTCCGTATTAGCTGTAGAGCAGCTGGAGGGAAGCTAGCATGGGCTTTATTTATTCCCAAGGACTGGTTTGCTGTGTGGTAATAGCAGGTGCCCTGTATATGCATCTGGGGAAAAAAGGAGGAGGAAGAGAAGGAAGTAGACAGGGAAAGAAAGGTGCTGGGAGGCTGTGAATGTTATAGCAATAAGGGGGCACATTTGCATGTTGTAGAGGAGAAATGAGACCTCACAGACCTCTAGGGTCAACTGAATTTGTGGTGTGAATGTGTACGGTCATGTGGAATAGAGCTCTCGTGATTGCATGTTTATAGCTTTTCACAGCATGAACTGTGAATCAGTACAAGTCAGTGTGAAGGCTTTGAGCCTCAGTTTCTTTATTTTTATAAGGGCAACAATAATAATATCTATCTTTGCAGCATTGTAAATTTAAAACATCACATACATAAAAATAATCTAAAAATAACTCTATAAATACGTGTTAAAAGTCATCTGCCTAGGGTCACTAAATGAGTACGGCAAGGCAAATAATAATAATAATAATAGACATACAATTTGGAAAGTAAGAAATAAAATTGTCTTTATTTGTAATCAATGAAAAAAATCCTGTTACCTACAAAAAAGTTACTAGAAATAGTAAGTGACCTTACCAAGGTTGTAAGATAAGAGGGCAATATACAAAAATAAATTGAAATTATACATATGAACAATAAAAAATTGGAAATAGAAACTAAAATAGTCATATAATTTACAATAGCAATAAAAATGTGAGATACCTAGGAATGAATATAACAAAATATCTGCAAGAACAATATATCAAAAACAATAAAACTTTGCTAAGAAAAATCTTAAAAAGATCTAAATGAATGAAGAGATAGTCTATGGTCATGAATCAGAAGACTCAATGTAATTAAAGTATAATTGACCTGTGGACTAGACATAAGCCCAATCAAATCACGGTATAATCATAAATGTGCAGTAACTTGCTGTGTGAGCTTGGGGGAATCATTTAACGTCTCAGAGTCTTGACTCACTTATCGAAGAGGGACCTGGACTCTCTGGTCTTTTAGCTCTATTTCAGTTCTAAAACTATTTTCTAAATCTCATTTTTTCTTTCCAAAACAACAAGAGCAAAACCTTTCTCCCTCTCTCTTGGACTCTCAGTTCTCCCCCACCTTCTATTTAGAAAAGTAGGACATCTATTATAAATTCAGCTGGAAAAATATTATTTGAACTTTCTGATGAGATTGAGTCGGAATGCTTTGCAAGGGCTTTCGCAGAGAGAAGGGAAGATAAACAGGTAGCCACGGCAGAAGACAGGGCTGATGAGAGGGACAACTGTTCGATCAGATGTTTAGATTGAAGTTTGGGAATGAGCTAAGAGGTCAGAGAAGATATACGTGTGTATACATATATTTACATATATGTGTATGTATATATACATTTTTCAGGTTGCTGAGGTTTTTTTTTGAAGCTAAGGCAATTCAGAGTCTCCTGAAGATTTAGAAACGAAAGATTTGATGTCACAGCGGGAGGCAGGAGCGCAGGAGGAGGGCACTCTGAACTGAATGATCTGACAAGTCTAATAAAGATGCAGGGAATGAACAGTTTTAGGGGCCCTCTCAGATATCAAATAAGAATAAAGAAATACCTGATAATTGACCCAATGATGAATTAATTGGCATGTTAACTGTAATATAATTTCCTACAACTTAGCTCACCAGAAAAATTACTATAGTTTTGTTCCCTACAAATGAAGTGGCATTTATATTTTATTATAGCATTAAATCTCCTGTAAAAGGGTGTTCTATCTTTCTTTTTCTTAAGTTTTCTAAATGTATTCTTCAAGATGGGCACATTTTAAATTTTAAAACTTACAATTTAAGGGAAACGTGCTAAAAATAACTCCTACCTCCTGCCGCTCCGGGTGCCACATTCTCTCGGTACCACGAAAGGGGCAAGATCCGGGGAGCACCCACGACCTGCCAGGCCGTGGAGCGGGCGCTGGAGCTACAGAGCCTCCTTAGTTACAGACCCTGCCTCAAGAACCCGCAGTGCCTCCTCCCAGGAGTTACTTTGAGCGCCATTTGAAAGATGTCAGGGAAATGGGACTAGAAAAATGAGGTATTGAGGAGAGAAAACGCTAGAAGCTCAGTGTGCCAAGTCTTCTTACCAGGCCGCATTAACCCGCCATCACCCTGGAGCCCCTGAGATGTACAGTTGGTGACCGGGGAGGCCAAACGAGAGAATGCAACCACGGTCCCCTTGGGAATGACACGACGGGGTTTCCTCCCATCCCAAATTTTCCTATCTGCCTGCGGTTACCTAAGAGGGACAGGGGCCCTGTCACCCTCCCCCTCCTTCCCAGCCAACTCAGATCACCCGTGGCGAGCAGCATGTTTCCCCGAAGCAGGTCAGTGAGGTTTACAAGTGGTGAGGACAGAAGTGTCTCGGGTCCCATAAATGTGAATGGGGGGTTCTCCCTGGGAGGTGTCCTAGGCCACCCGCATGCTGCTTTCAGTGACATTTGTCACAGGAGATCAGTGCAGGGGCCATGGCTTAGAGGAACCTCTGTGGATTCAGAACAGGAAGCTCGGATTCCTAGGTCTGGGCTGAGGGTCCCGCTACTCTTCTTGTCAGCACCCCTACCTAACCCCTAACTGGTTAAGGGCAGATCCCAAGGAAGGTGTCCCAGTGTGATTCCCCCTTGGCAGTGGGAAATGAATGGTGATATTTCTAGTTCTAGCTCTGGGCTTCTCCAGAAAGCTTTCCCCTGATCCTCACTTCTTCTCAGCCGGAACCCCGGGTCTCTCGTTAGAATGATGAAGGCTTTGGGACAGCCTTCCCGAAGGCTGGGTGTTTCCTTCTCTAGGTGTTTATTTCCATGGTGTCTAAGGTGAGAATGGGACCGGCCTGGGGAGCACGCACATTCTATTTCCCTGAAATCAGCATCCAAAGGGTTGAAAGTGGGGAGAGGGTCTGCGTGTGCATCTGAGAGCAACTGAGGCTGAGGTGTCACCAGCACAGTAGGATGGCTGCTGAAAGAAAGCACCGCAGGTGTTCTATGCGCATCACAGTAGAAGTCTATTTCTTCGTCAGAATGGATTTTCATGGTTAGCAGGGGCCTTCCTCCGCTCAGTGACTCAGGGACTCAGGAGCACTCCAGCTGGTGACTTCACCTTCTCCTAGGGCACTGTCAGTGTCCGGCAGCCCACCGTCAGAAGAGAAGCAGCACGAAGCAGCTGTGGAAGGTTTCCTACGGGCCGTGCCTGGGATCAGCAAATATCATCCACACTCACATTTGTTTGGAGACGGTGTCGTTCCATTTGCACATCCAACTACAAGGGATGCAGTGAGATGGAGCGTAGTTTTGCAACCCCCGCAAGGGAGAATAGAATTCTGCCAGCAGCTGGTATCTGCGAGAGGATTCTGTAGAATTCAATATTCTAAGTTTTCTAAAAGATCACTTTTTCTACCACTTGAACCAGGTTGAGTTCAGATCACTGAAGCCCACTGGACCCTGACAGGCAAGAGGAAATCCGAAGCCGGGTCTTCAGTCCCTGACCCATGTGAGCAGCATTTGCAGAGTGGCGTCTCCACTGCAGAGTGACACACACTCTTATCTGCCTCACTACGGCCTCTGTCGGGATTCACTTCTTGCTTCCTTCTCACCCTCAATCTGTGGATTACGTTTGCACTGAGCTTCTCAAGTTAACTTCACCCAGTCCCAGCCATGGGGACTCAGCTGCCACAGTTCAATGTGAATAAATATCAAGTTGTGGTACTGGAAACCGGTTGCAGTTGTCCCCAATGAACAGTAGCAAAAAGAACTGCAGATGTAAAGATTTCTGCAGAAGTCCTTGTCCAGTGTCATCTTTCAGGCAAGCAGTCTCTGTAAATTTCCAGCCTTGAGAGACCAACAAAAATTGACCCGAGGACATGTTAGCTTTTGAAATCATGGAAGATGTTTTTGATATGTATTTTTTTGCTCAATAATTCATTTGAATGAATGCCCATTTATTTTTGGAAAACTGCACATGGCCTCATTCAAGCAGCTCGCACATGAAGAGCAGCACAAAGCTGTCTCGGTGCACGTTGGTGAGCCTGGTTGTTTCCCACAGAGTCTCTGCCCTGGGTCTCAGACCATCACAGAAGCTGTGGTATTAGCGGGGATAATACACCAGACCAGACTGGCCTGACCGAAGTCAGGTTTCAGTGCCGGTTTCCCTTACACTTCAGCTATAATAATTTGAACTAGAGCAGACCCTTGTCATTTACGAGAAATGTTCTACAATATTCTAAATTCTCCAAATTTGCATAAATTGTAGCATGTAATTCCAGCCTTAGATGTAGTAAATATAACTGGAAAATGAAGTTGAACCCTATAGGCCCCGAATTGTTTTATAAATACACAACCAGAGTAATTTATTAAGCTATTTTCTGGTGAAAAATCACCCTTTGCTATTCATTGGCACTGCAAGCATTGGCAGTTGGCTCTCTCTTTGGGGTTATTTTCTGCAAAGAGATAAATTCTTCATACTTTCACCACAGTTTGTGCTTAAGCAATGAGGAGAATAAAAGCTGCACAATCCCACTGAGAGTCTAGCTCAGCAACTCTTGCCTGGCATCCGTCTCCCAGCCCTGAGCAAAATTATATATTGTTCCAGAGATCCAGCTCTTCGGGCATCTGAACATAATATGCAGCCCACACAGAGGTCCCTAGCCCTGTCTTTTGCCCAGGTCCTTCTGTGTGAGTATTAAAGTTCTCTGAAAAGCCTCCCTTAGCCCCTAGCGTAAGCTGTGTGCCTTGTCTGGATGTATACAAGGTCCTGTGCTTTTCTGTATCAGGCACTTTTCCACATGTCAGAGTTGGGATTTGCCCCAAGACGGACTCCAAAGCCCCAGACCATCCAATACATCTTCAAACCGAAGGGGAGTGGCTTTCATGAGCCTCTGAGGACGGGCATGCGGTCTCCACTGGAACTTAAGCTGATTGCAGGAAGTCACTTCTTTCAGGGCTGTGTAAATGCAACCTTAGGAAATTGTTGACATCCTCATGGGCTATAAAGTAAAAAGGGCCCAGATTTGCCGTGGAGGGACCTAACACAAATCCTCTCTCACTTAGGCAAGACGGTTTCCACACGATTTCCCTACCTTCTTTCCCCAGCATCTGCCATCACCTCTTACTGTTCCAGTGCTGTTTCTGGATCTGCCCCACGGTTCTCACCTTCTCCTCTCAGTGTTACGTGTCGGTAGACAGTAGATGTTCACCATCAGCGTGGGCCAGGAGAAGGGAGGGAGCCCTGATGTTCAGTGTTTGCTGATTCCAAGCCCGGACACTAGTCGGAGCAATTCCAGGACAAGTGCAAGAGAGTGGGAGGTGGGTCAATGTTATGTGAAGGGGCAAACGTCGAGATTGCAGAAAGAAGTGCAAATAGCAAATTTAGTTCTGAGGGTTTGGAATAGAGGATGGGACTAGGGTGACTGAGAGTGTGTTACAGGAAGGGGTCTGTGGGCGGACAGCGTTCCTCTATTCCCATAGTGTGAGTTTGCGTTGCCTTCTGTTAGTGGCTGCGGCCCCTGCTGGTCTGTGTCCAAGCGAAGCCACTACTGAGAAAGTGCCGTCAGTGAGGAGGATCTGTGGTGGTGGTGAGATGAACAAATTTTGGGTGCAACATGCTGACTTTTATTAGAAAAAAAAAAAAGCAAAGAAAAGCAACAATAAAACCAGCTCTGTGCGTTTCTCACTGGGAAGGAGAAACAAAATTAAGTCGGTTTTCTAAGATTTATTCTTCATGAAAGCTTCAAGAAGTTCCTTTCTTAAGGAAAAGGAAAAAAAAAGAAAAAACCAAAACATTAAAGCTTCACTGAAACTAAATACCAGCAAACCCCCAGGAGAAATGCAAGAAAGGGCCTTAAGGAAACTCATGAATGTGAAGCAGCTAATTATTTTCCCCTCTGGGCAAAGTTTATGACAGGACAGGAAAACAGGGCCTACTATTATGTGGAAGTGCTTATGCCTACCTCAGGACTCCACTGACTGTCACCTTAGGGGGGCGTTGCCCCCGGGGACCTGCACGCTCCTGACAAGTGCAGCACAGTCAGGCTGGGCAGTGACCACTGTGAGGACAGCTGTTCGTGTTCACAGCCCAAGGATTGCCAGGGGTGGTATGGCCTGAAACCCTGTTTGCTAAGGATTTTCATTTGCCAAGAGCCCCTCTTTAAGACCCCAGGGGGAACTTTTCAGTGGCGGTGTTATTAACCAACACCCTGCCACGCTGGGTCCCTACGGCGACTGCGCAGTGTGACTCTCCGAGGGGCTGTGCAGAAGAGCCCGGTCTCTGGTCTCCTTCCTTGGGACTTCTGATTCACCTGGGCAGACATAAGAGGTCTGGGATGGAGCCTGGGCAGGGACAGTTTCTGAAAGCCTACAAGGAATGGAACAGCCAAAGAACAGAGTGTCATGGGGTAAGCTCCTCTGGAATGACTTCCGAACATGTTTCTGCCTCTCCAGCATCTGTGTGACTGTAGAGTCAGGGTTAGTTTTGCACTAGATGAAGCCAGTGGACGTTTATGCTGTGGCCACAGGAGGGACCCCCACATCACAATTCTCTGCAGACCACCTCATAGTGCAACAATTCTGTGGAGCGCTGCAGTCGACGCCATCAGAAGATGGCGCTGAGCACCAAACAACTTTAAGGTAAACATCAGTTGAGCGCATGCACCAGCAGAGAAACGCCTTTCTTGGGGAGGACCCTAAGGGCATGTCCAATCACAGTTTGCCACCTAGCCTTCACCAGGATATAAGCCTGTGCTTGTTTTGCTTCGGCGTCTTCGCCGTTTGCCCCATTAAAACGCTGTTGGAAGAACTTCGAGTGTTGCGTCCTTCCTGCTGGTCAGGGCGGCGCGAACAGTGGTGCCGAAACCCAGGACGCGACAAATTCTCCTTCCTAAACGCTCTGTGTTCTCCACCTTCAAAACCACAGGGCAGATGAGGGATGTCAAATTGGTTTCATTTTTCATGTCACCCACAAATTGGGCAGTGATCGTCTGAGTGCTGTGTTGCAAAACAGTCGGAGCCTGCATCTGACCTCAGGGTTAAGACTCCCTGGTCCATTAGCAGTGTCTGCCTGGGGTGCTGGGAACGAGGAGGGCAGCGCAGGGGACAGGTTTTGCTGTCTTCGAATAACCCAGTCAAAGCAGAACACTGTCTTCAGATGACCTTTATTCACCTGTACATGGATATTACAGAAAAGTGCCCTATCCCCGAGCAGACTGTCATGTAACTAATCAATACCTTAGAAGGTGTTTTAAGCTTTGTTACACAAAATAAGCATTTATTAAGTAGCTATAGATCATTTTTACTTTCTTTTTGTTTTTCTCTGCCTTTCACAAAACACGATGGGCATAGAAAACAGTGGCTGTAGAGGCTTATAGTCTCACTAGACAGAAAGTATGTATGCAAGCCACAACTAACGAGCACAGTATTGTTCATTGTGACAGAATCACGTGCTGATATGATAAATATATGAAGAGAGTAAATTGTCGATTATGTGGTCTGAAGAACAAACACTAATTGTACAATATACCAGATACTGCTTTGACCAAAAGGATTTTGGAGGAAAAATGGTGTGTCCACACAACCAACAAAGCCAGCTTCTCTCACAAAGAATCACAGCACAACACAACAACAAAATACACAAATGTTCCACCTTCATTGAGTTACGTAGAGAACAAGTGTCCAGGCGGCCGACAGAACTGGCTCCAGCTCTCGGCTCTGCCGTCGACTTGACTCTGTGGCCCTGAGAGAGTCTCCGGCGTCTGCAAATCACTGCTCCCACCTACAAGATGGAGATACCAAAACCAACCTCGTAGAACTGTGTTAAGATTTAAGATGTGTCAATAAGCCAGTGCTTAATAGGTTTTCATTGAATAGCAAGACATTACATTACTTCCTCAATTCTAAAATGACATTGATTTTAGGATGAACTCTTGAATTAATAGCAAGTTTTCAGGAAGAAAAAAAATCTCTTCATTGTGATGTACAGTTATTGTAATGTGAGTCTGAATTTTAGAACAGGTAACACGTGAACAAAAAGCGCATGTTGGACGAGTGGAAGTGGTGTATCGTCAGGTATAGCTAGAACAAGCACAGGAATGACAGCGGGTGTTTCTCCAGGGCTTACCATGTGCCAGGCACTGCCACTCAACACTTAATCCTCACCAGAACCCAACCACAGGTTCCAGACGAGGCCGCTGAGGCACTAATACAATAGTGAATTGGCTAAGACCGCATAGCTAGAATGCTGCAGAGCCCGAATTTCAACCAGGCAGCCTGCTCGGACGGCGCTGACCCAGCACACGCTGTGCTTCCCAGGGCTACCTGCGGGGAGGTGGCCAGAAGATGTCAGGGAGGGGATCCCTAGGGCCGACAGGGAAGGGACATGAAAGCAGGACTGGGAGGGAAACTGACTCACCTTGAGAGAGACGGGCCTACAGGCCCAGGGAGGGACCTGGCAGCAGCTGGACAGAGAGGCCGGAAGCCCAGGGGGTCCGAAGACAGAAAGGAGGGGGTGCAGGAGACGCTGAACACAGCCACATGTGAAGGTCATGGGTCTGACGCTTTCTGTCAAGGGGGAAATGACATGGGCACCCTGACATTTTCCTGCAGAGAAGCAGCCTTCAAATCTTGCCACCTGTTTCTTCTCGGGCCATGGAGACCTCAAGACCAAGGGAACAGGTGGAATATGTTATGGGTTAAACTGTGTTCCTTCCCAAAATTCATATGTTGAGGTCTTAGCCTCAAGTACTTTAGAATGTCATCTTATTTGAAGATATGGTCTTTACAGAGGTAATCAAGTTAAAATAAGGTCTTTAGGGTGGGTCTTAATCCTATATAATTGCATCTTTATTGCCAAGGGGAAATTGGACACAGGCACACCCATTCAGGGAGATCATCATGTCCATCTTCAAGGCCAAGGGGATACCTGGAGAGATGCTCCCCACAGTCCTCAGAAGGAGCCAACCCTGCTGACCCCTTAATTTCAGGTGTGTGTTCTTCGGCACTATGAGGAAATACGCCTATGTTGTTTAAACTGCGCAGGTTGTGGTACTCGGTTGCTTAGCTTAGCTCCAGCAAACCAATACAGGGTATGCTATGAACACCTGGTTATCACTGAACTGATTAGTGTAGTCCATTCAACACATCTGGAGGAAGGATATGTCTTTCTGATTCTATGTATTTCATGTGTGTGACAAATTGTAGAAAAAGAAAAACACATTTTGAAAATATATATTGGAATATTCTTGTATTTTCCATGTTGGAATTAATTTATCTACATACTCCTTTAATGTTCCTCAAAATTTAATTTAACAGCCAATCACCCACTACCCTTCCCCTTGCTTTCTTCCCCCTTCGCAAACCGAGGTTCTTACACCTGAGCACTGGCTAGCATCACCTGCAGGACATGTTCACATGGACCCCAGGGCCTTGCATTTTTGATTTGGTACATCTGGAGGGGGGTCGAGAATCTGCATTTCTGACAAATTCTCAAGCGCTGCTGGCGCAGCTGGTCCAGGGCCCTCACGCTGAGATCCACGCAGGAAACATTCATGAGCATCAGCCCGAAAGCAGGTATCTGTCCTCGCTGGAGATCAGGGATGCAGCATGAATAAAACATAGTCCCACCTGCATGAAAATAATGGGTATCAAATCAATCAACCCCTTTATAATGCAATTGCATTCTTGAATCTCTATTTCTTCATGGAAAACTAAACTAGCAGTGCATGGTGAGAGCTGTTTCTCCAACAGCATAGTCCGTGCTTAGAGAGGAAGGCTTTTTGTGAAATGGTGAACACGTCTATTCTCTTTCCTCTGCTTTAACACGTCAACTGTGGTGTCTGGTGACGTGGGGTCTGGTCAGCAAAGGTAAGAATTTGTAGATATGGAAGTTTAGATTGACAGAGCTCACATAAACAAGGTGGAACTTTCTTTTTTTCTTTCTTCCCCCTCGCCAATCCACTTTCCTTTTTTTTTTTAACAGCCAATCCGCTTTCTTGGAGGGCAAAATTTGGAATCATCGGCGTAGAGCTGCCTCTCTGATACCCACAAAGGAGCAAAGAATGATGTGATGTGCCTTGTTGAAGGCTGTCAGAACCGGTTAATCATATGTCTAACCTATGTGATGCATGTTAAAATGACATGAGAACCAGCTGGACACAGCAGTGAACTCTGTCCACAAGGGAGAAACCAAGCCAAGGAAGGAACAGAAGCAGTGGTTTGCCAGGGAGGATTCTGGCTTTTTGTCACTCGTGAGCTGGGCTGGCAAATGTTTGTGTTTGTGTTGATCGTATCTTGCAAGGGTCTTGGGCCAGCAGTAGAAAAATGCATACACTTGACTGAAAGGAAACTTTGTAACAACTGGAGAAAAGTCCTTCTTATTTCAAAAGCCAAGAGCTCGGCTTTAGAAGGAAAAGGAATTCCTGAGAAATACTTCCCTTCAAGTGCTGTTCGCCAATTCCCCATCACATGCCACTTTCCCCGGGTGGGGGCCTGCCTATTGTCGAACATTAAGAAATCTGCTGATTTTTAGAAGAACAACAAACAGGACTTAGGCAGGTCTCAAAATCCAAGTGACTGGTCGTTTCTCTAGAGATCAGATGGCCATTTTAGAAATCCATAAGGATGTATTGACAGCCTCTTTTAGGGCATTAAAATGTTCAGTGCTGTGAAAATAAAGAAAAACAAGAGCTCTCTCCAACTCCCTCGCCCTGATACATTTGAGAGATATTTTATTGTTAGAACAAAGCCTTGTTGTCTGCATGGCCAGTGTGCATTAATGTGCTGATTGATTTTTTTAAAATGAAATTTGTATTGAACATTCAAGAAAGCAGATTTACTTAAGAGTACATACACAAGGATGCATCTAAATTAGTACTGTTAATGTTTTCACTCTGCTGCTGTGGTTGTTCCTTATCGTTCTCTTATAGACCCAATTCCCTCCATTCTTAACATATTTACAGAGCACTTTCTAGGTGCTAAATCCATAGACACTACAAAGAAGAACGCCTGGGACCTTGATTTTAAGATGTGCAGAGATTTGTTTTCCATCTTAATGATCTAATTTCCATTACTATCACCCTCAAATTGTTTTCATTCCCAGAGTTCTACCTTTGGTTAGAACCTCTCCACCATACTAAGCTCTTCGTTTCCACAAGCGGGTTTGTCCTTCCCATCCACAGGATATACAGTAGGAAGTCACTGAAAAGAGCTTAGGGGAGACTCCAGTAACAACGAGCATACCTAGTGTTCAAGTTTTGGTTGAAATATGAGGGAAAAGAAAGAGGTTTCCCACTGTAGACTATTGATGCCCAAGAGTTAACAGAAAAGCAATGACTCAAAATAAACATAGGAAACGAAACCCCGAGAAAAACTGCAAGGCCTGGGACACCTGCAGGCATGTCCTTGTAAACCAGATGAGACTGCTCACACTGCTTTTGCTGGCCTATAGCACCTTTTAGCTCGTTTTACTAATAAAATCCCTGCCTACAGGAAAATTATACCATTAATGTAACAGGGGTTGTGTGAAGACACATGGAAGACATATTGCTCATGCTTAACATGTTCAGCTTGTGTACCTACAACGGTGTCAGAGAAGACTCCCTGTCATTCACTGGAAAGAAATGTAAGGTGCCACAACCAGGAGGCAGTGTGGATTTACTGCCCTGAGAAGTCCTGTACTGCTCAGGTGGAAACGCCCTGTGTAAGTAGCCTCCAATAAACTCATTTAACTCACCAAGCTAGACTTGTCCCGTCATTCTTTGATCTTTCAACATCATCTCAGTGCAGAGGGAAGCTTTTCTGTACTATCCTGGGATTTTTCCTAAATGAAATAACACATGAAAGGAATTAGGGTATTTTGAAGAAAATGCTGATTCCAAGTCTGGGGAAGGAAAAATGTGCGGCACTTCTGGGACATACTGGCATATAAGAGAATGCTCAAAAATGAAAAAAAATAAAAGAGATTCACCAAATTCAGGCCATTAAGGAATTAATCAAAAATTAATAAAGATGATATTAATGAATTATAAACATATAGAACAAAAATAAGACTTCATAGTGATAGTAAGGATAAAAAGGTGGCGGGGTTTTCTTCACAGCAGTGGTCCCCAACCTTTTTGGCACTAGGGACCGGTTTCACGGGAAGGCGGTTTTTCCACAGATGTGGGGGCGGAGCTCAGGCGGTGATGCGAGCGATGGGGAGGAGAGCGGGAGTGGCTGTAAATACAGACGAGCAGCTTCACTGGCCGCAGCTGCTCACCTTCCGCTGTGCCCAAGTCTCATGGAAGACAGTTTTTCCCTGGAGGGCGTGGCAAGGGCATGGGGGAGCTCTGCAGCACGGTCCCTAACAGCCCATGGACCGATACCGGTTGGAGATGGAAGCACAAGATACTAGCTAATTAATATAGACGAGATGATAGAATTATGTAATCTCTATTTTAAACCTCCACTGTAATCATTGCAAGGATTATAAACTAATAATAAATAATTGGGTGAAAGATATTTAGGCCAAATAATTTTCACAAACGCTCAAGGTATCACCCTAAATCTTATTTATTAATTACAGAGGAAAGAGGTACCTCTTCAATGAGAGATGCCTAGTGGATGCTGCCTTACCCAGGTTAACAGAGTTACTGTCACCAATGCTGGGTCTACTGAAGTCGTTTGCCTTCTGGGAAGTTTCAGTGGGAACACACAGCTCTCAACAACAAAGTTCAACTCAAATCTAATCATGACACAAACCCAGAATTTGAAAGACTTCACACAAAAACAGGCCCATTCACAAATGTCAATGTCATGAAAGTCACACATTAAAAGAGGCTAAAGGCATTTGGCAAGGTGAGGCTCTCGATTGGATTTTGGATACCTTCTCTGTAATAAATGCTGCTAACTGGACGTTGCTAGGATGACCGGTAAAATGCTAACATGGTTGGCCTACTAGACGATATTATAATATTTGCCAATGCTCAGTTCCTTGTTATGCAGTTACATGCTGAAGTATTTAGAGGTAAAGTGGAAGGGTGTCTACAATTTCATTTTGAAGGATACGACATCTAGATAAATGAAGACAGGGAGGGGGGCAGGGAAAAAAAGATTTTGAGAAAAAAATGGGGGAAGGAGGATATGCAGAAAGATTTTAAAAAGCAACAAATATAATGATTTTTAGGCATTCATTGTATTTTTCTTTCAGCTTTTCTGTACATTTGAAATGTTTTGAAATAAAAAGGCTAAAAGAAATAAGCAGGTGAAAAAAGGAAAATATGTAACTTTTATAAAGAAAAAAGAAGGAGGAACAGAAGTGGAAGAAGAAGATGTGGGGGAGGAGAGGGGAGGCAGGAGTGGGAACGGGAAGAAAATGATGTCAGTAAGACCCAGTCCCACAGGACACCACTCCGGATCCTTCTCCATGTAATTTCCCTGGCCACATGTACTTCCATGCAATACTTTCCACTGAAATGATCTCTGTGTGGAATCTCCTGTGAGTAACACATGTGAGGAGGACCTGGAGCCTGAGAAGCGCAGGCTGTGACCACGTGGGTGTCATGATTGAAGTGGCCACTTTGGTTTTCACTGCTTCATGTCACACAAACCCTCTGATGTGGGCTTGGTGCCACGAGTCCCAGCACAAGGGTGGCGTTTCTCCAGCTAACCATCCTATCTCCTACTGAAAGCCAACGATGCTGCAATGGCTTCCACTTTTACTGTAGGCAGTGATACTCACCTCAACAGCAAATGGATTAACTGTACCGTTTTCTTGTCTGTATGCACATAGCTCTTCCTTAAATAATTTCTACAAGGCTGCAAAACCTTTGAGGCCAAATAAAATATTCTTTACTCCTTTGATCTCTAGACTCTACCATGGGGCTGGCATATAGTAGGTGCTTAACAAATATTAATGGAAAAAATAGATGAGTGAATATCACATATATCTAAAAGATTTTTGTAAGGATTTAAAAATATTCTTATTGATCTTCTCTTCATGATTCTGGCAAAAATATATTCCAGGCATGAAAATGAATATGGGAAGCACGATGGCCAAGATTAACCTTGTGCTCGTATCCATATCTGGGCTAATATTTATGAACCATTGATAGTTGTCTCCTTGAATTGAATAATGACTTTTTTCATAAAGGGAAAAAGTTAATTCATAGAATATTTTGACTTTAACATTTTTCATATCTTTTTATAAATACTTGACATCTATCTTAAAATATAGGACAAGATATTATGTAATTTAGTTAATATTTTGTGCTATCCTATTAAAATGCCACACATTCCACATACACATTTTCCCCAATCTAGAAACGTCTAAACACCATTGCGCTTGGTGACCCTGACAGGAAGCAGTGGGTAGGGCATGGTGCCTGGTGTTCACAGGCAGAAATCCATCTGTTACCAGCTAGATCAGAATTGTGCGTTTTGAAGGTTACAACATTTCATAGCCTCAATTTATGACACTTAACATAACAGTTGTTTGTGAAGAGAAAAAAGATAGTTGCGATGACTTTCTACAGGGTTCATAGATGTATTTCAGAGCATGTAAGAACCTTCCAAAACTGTATAGGACTTATGAGAAATAAGGACACACACAACACACGTGCACATAAGTACATTTCTCAGGAAACAAGTTCATCTTTTTAGACTCTCAAGAAATCTAAGACCATGATAGATTAAAAATCACTGTAAAGTGTGCACACTATAAGTCACTTGCTATTCAGACACATACACAAAATGGTATGTCCACCCAACTATTTACAAACCCCTTCCATGTGGTGTAGTTGCAATAGTGGGCAGTGAAGAGCGTTGGGTCAGTAAGCAGGGCCCATTCCAGTCCCATTGCTCACTGGCTGCAGAATGGTGGGCAAGTCCTTTAGCCTCTCTGAATCTCAGTTTATCTTTTGTAAAATGAGAACTACCTATTCCAGGGACGGCTTTGCTGTGACGATTGCAGGCACAGAAAAGAGAAAGTATCCCTCAGCGTCTGATACAAGTGACTCCCACTCCTAACCATTCCTCTTTTCATTGCTGCTTCATTTTCACTTGAAAATGACTTGACTGGAAGGTCAAGTCATCCCATCTGCTCAGGGTTTTCTAACAGATAATATTTTGACAAACGCATTTTTCCTCTTCCCCAGTTACTTGCTGCAGAATGGCTATGAGAGCCCTGGCCTCTTTAGACCAGTCCTGGGGGTGCTGGTCAGCCCCAGTCAGCCCTGGGCAACACAGTTGCAAATGCATCATTTCCCGCTCAGAATCTTTTACCAGTTGCTGAGTTTCCATGGAGTCTTCACATTTGTCCAGACTGCACAGTTATGAATGTGAAGAACATTCATGCTAAATCATATTATTTTTATTTTCTGGGTAATAAAAGCGCTTGTTCTGCCTCCTTGTGAGTTCCATGAGGAAATGTCATTGCCCAGCAAGCTGAGACTGCTGTCCACCTCCTCAGTGGTGAGACCAGGGTCACACTGTGAGGGGCGCCATTCTACAGAGGAACAATGGAGACGGAATTTTAGAAACAATGGACTGTTAGAGGAATTAGAAAGAGTATAAGCTATATCCTTAGACAAACTAATAAATAAAATTAGAAGTTGAAATTTTCCTCCAACCTAAAGTAGAGGAAGCTCTAAAAAGAGAAAATGTCTGGTTGACAATGAATTGAAAAGAAACTGAGATTAATAAATAAAGATGGAGGCAAAGTAAGAAGATCCACGATGATTGTCGTAAATGGGGCACTGAATGTTCATCTTCGTTGACTGTCAGAGCTGTAGGGAATAGGTTAGTCTCATTGTCATTCAAAGACATACGGTCAGGCCAGCCAAGAATGCAGCATGGTGAGCCATCTTCCGATGGCTGGGGATGCAATCGTGCCCTCCGAAGTCCAATTGCAAGGGGACCTCTTGGCTTTAGCCAGTGCCGTGTCAATGCATATCCACAGAGCTGGTGGGAAAGATCCAGCAGAAGTCTCGGTCCACGGGAACTGAGGGCTCCCGCCAAGGAAGAATTCATGTGAAGCATGTTGGAGCAGCACCGGTAACCCAGGGATGTCAGCATGGTGGTCAGAGGAGGGTAGGGATTCTCAGAACAGCATGTTCATCATTTCTCAGATCATTCTAGGTCTAGGTTTACTACCTGGTGGCACACACATGCACACACACGTACAAAACACTTAAGTACAAAAGAAAAAATTAATGAGAAACAGAAATGGACAGAGACAAAATCAAGTGGAGAGATATTTCAAAAAAAGTAAAAGGTAATTTTGAAAGCATCCAATCTAAGAATATTGTTTTAGGGTGACTTGAAGAGAATATGATACAAAAACAAGCATGTCATAGACCTCCCAAGCATTTCCCACTTCTCCTCCCTGCCGAATTTGATTTACTCTCAATTTTCTCAAGTATTAGTGTCCCAGGGGTACATGGTGCCCCCCCACATGATTAGTGGAGAGTTTTGGATGGGGGCCCACCAGCAGCACAGGGTACACCTTCTGGAAGCATGATGTGGACGGATACTTAACAGAGGAGCTGAGGCTTTGTTAGAGCTGGAAAGAAGTTAATCAGCCAATTTTGAATTGGTGCATTAATGTGACCTTACTTTCACTGAGGAGCTAGACATGCTTGGTGCAAAAATCAGCCCCTGATTTGGGAAGGGAGCTTATCTTATATTTTAGCTGATGCTCTATATCTATGCTGTCCAATAGGGTAGCCACTAACCACATGTGGCTATTAAGCATGTGAATGTTGTTGTTGTAACTAAAAATTAACTTTTAATTTTACTTAACTTTAATTAAGTTAATTAAAACTTAATAGACATTTGCAGCCAGTGCCTGCCATAGAGGACCACATTGCTTGAGAGCATAGCGGGTTAACGACACAGACTCTGGAACTAGATACCAAGTCATAAATCCCAGCTCCACCATTCACTAGCTGTGTATCCTTGGGCAATTTATCCTTTTCATAATCTAACGTTATCATTTTTCTTGTGGGGAAAATGATCATAACTACCTCATAGGACTGTTGAGAGGATTAAGTGACGTTATTTATGCAAAGTACTTAGAAAATATGTGGCCCATACTAAGTACTCAATAAGTTAGCTATCATTAATGTTATTGCTTTGTTATTTAATTCCTTCTTTCTGTGGGTGTTATACAGTCTGCACATTAATAGTCAATAAATGCCCTTGCACACTATTCAGTATTCGTACTGTCGTTTTCTTTCATCTCACGGTTAACTAAAAATAAATGTCTGGAGGAGTGATGACAGAGGATATGGCTGAAGCTAGAACCCTTTGACAGTTTTGATCTTGAGACCAGGGTGGGGAATGAATTATGGAATGTACAGAAAAAACAGAATAGAGCCCTAAATAAATGGACTGCTCAGAAGAAGATGCAGAAACTCTGAATTATGGAAGTTTCAAAGGTCTGCATCTAATAGCATTTTGATTTTTTTGGATCTGGTAGCAGCAATTCGATAAAGATATAATATTTCCATCAACATATAAAGTCTCCTCACCCCCACTTCCATTAAACCCCAATCTCCTGTAGGCAAACATTTTCTTATTTCTGTCACCCAGCATAATCTTTTGTGTCTAGTCTATTTCTTTATTGAAATTGCAAAACAATGTTTCTGAGATTCATTCATGTAGTTGTGTTGTATTTGTAGTTCAGTTTTTTTTTTCAATTGATGGGTAGTATTTTTATATATATCACAATTTTTTTTATCCATTGTCCTATTGGTGAATAATTGGTTTGTTTCCACTTTGGGCATTGTAAATAGAATTGCTGTTAACATTCTTGTGCACATTTTTTGTAGACATATACTTTTATTTCTCTTAGACACATATCTAATAGTGAAATTGTGGGGTCATAGGGTAAGTGTTTATTTTTATAAGCAATTGCCAAACAGATTTCAATAGTTGTTGTAGTATCACACATTCCTACCCAGTGATATGTGAGAGTTCTGGCTGCTTCATGTTCTCACTCACATTTGAGATTGTCGGTTGTTTTAATTTTAGTCCTACTAGTTGTTTTAAATGGTATCTCTTTGTAGTTTTATATTACATTTTCCTGAATACTGATAATGCTGAAATGTAAACTTAATTGGCTTAAAAACCTTCTTTTCTATTATATGTCATTCGAACTATATATTTTTTCTTGACTATGCTTTGGCTGTTGGCTCTATCTCACAAATTTTGATATGTCATGTTTTCATAAATATTCAGTGTAGATTATTTTCTAATTTCCTTGTGATTTCTTGTTTAAACCAGGGCTTCTTAGTGGAGTGCCAATTAATTTCCAATATTTTTAAGTGTCTTGTAATATTAATGTTTAATTTATTTGTGTTCAAAGAACAGGATCTGTAGGGTTTCAAATATTTTTCATGTACCGAGACTTGTTTTATATCTCAGCATATGGTCTGCACATTTTATGAGCACTTGAAACGAGAATGTGTATTTTGAAGCCATTGAGTCTAGTGCTCTGTAATTGCCAGACCTAATCGAGTTGTAGTGTTGTACAAATCTTTTATATATTTGCTGATTTTTGGACAATTGCTAAATCAATTGCTGAGAGGGGGGTGTTAATATGTCCAGCTATGATAGATAATTTATCTGTTATCCCCTTTAGTCAGTTTTTGTTTCATGTACTTCGAAGCTCCGTAATTAGATGCGTTTGTATTTGTAATTGTTACACCTTCCTGAAGGCTTTATAATGGGTCTGCCGGAGGTGGAGCCTCTCAGTTTTTGTTTATGCGTTTTGCCCTAATTTTTGAATGGTATTTTCACGGACATAGAAATCTAAGATTTTTCTTTCTTTCTGAACTTTATAGATGTTATTTCACTATATTACTGGTTGGACAATTTGAACTTGTGGGGGATTGGTTTTATACACTTTGAAAGGGTAGGTCAGTGGAAAGCTGACAGTATTTACTAAGACCCTCTAATTTGGTAGGATTTAGTCTCAAAACTCTTTCTCCCTTGTGTGGAAACTCTTGCTTTCCTCGGGCTCCTTGAAGTTTTGCCTACACGTGCATAGTGCAAATGTCACATGAGAATCTGAGGAGAGTTGTGGCTCTTTTGGTCCAGGATTTTGCCTCAATTTCCAATTACTCCAGTCAGCTTGAACTCTGTCTTCTGACACTTCAAGGCAACAAGAACGGCTCTCTTCGTGTGTTCCTGCTGTGCGGTGCCCTGGGACTGTGGCCTACACTTCGGGGAAAGCCTCATAGACATGAGTGAGTGTGATTCTCCTCTTTCGAAGGTGACTGCTGCTCTGTCCCTGCCTGCCTGCTCTTTCCTATTCCTCAGTGTCTTTTCTATCTTTATGACCTTGAGTCTTATGTAAGTTACTTCGCCATTACTGCCTCTAGAACTCCCACAAAGTATATTTCTTTATTGTCCCATTTTGTTCCCCATAAAATAGCAAATACCCATCAAATATTTGTTGATTTCATTTTATATTTTACTTTATAGAGGTACTTAATTTGAAAGGACATCAAAGGGCCATTAGCATTCTATTAAAAGTAATACAAGAAGATCTCTCAGCAAGCTATACATCCAATAAAGGGTTAATAACCAGAATCTACAAAGAAGTCAAGCAAATCAGCAAGAAAAAAAACAAACAACCCCATTAAAGAGTGGGCAAAAGACATGAAAAGAAGCTTTTCAAAAGAAGGTAAACAGATGACCAATAAAAATATGAAAAAATGTTCAACATCACTACTCAGCAGATAAATGCAAATTAAAACTGCAATGAGACATCACCTTACTCTTATTAGAATGGCTTTTATTAAAAAGTTCAAAAACATGGATACAGAGAGAAAGGAACACTTATACACTGCTCAAGGAACTCCAAATTAGTACAACCTCTATGGAAAACAGTATAGAGATTCCTCAAAGAACTTAAAGTAGACCTATCATTCAATCCAGCAATTCTACAACTGGGTATTTACCCAAAGGAAAAGAAGTCATTTTGTCAAAAAGACACCACCTGTACTTGAATGTTTATAGCAGCACAATTCACAATTGCAAGGATGTGGAATCAACCCAAGTGCCCATCAATACATGAGTGTATTAACAAAATGTGGTATACGTATACTATAGAATACTACTCAGCCATGAAGAAGAATGAATTAAAGCCTTTACAATTTGGATGGAACTGGAGACCATTATCCTAAGTGAAGTATCTAAAGAATGGAAAAAACAAACAACACATGCACTCACTATTAAATTGAGCACACATGTGCACAGAAGGAAGTAAAACTCAGTGGAAATCAAGCAGGGGGGAGGGGGTGGGACGGGATAGACAAAAACCTACTTAACGTACAATGAGCACTATCTGGGTGATGAACACATTTATATCCCTGACTCAAGCATAATAAAATCAATACAGGTAACAAAAAACATTTGTACCCACTTAATATTTTGAAATAAAAATTAAAAAAAAAAAGCAAACATTTAGAAATTAAACAGCACAGCTCTAAGTAGCCACAGGGAGAATATCAACCCTGGTTGTAAGTATTCCATGAAAGGACTAGAAGAATGTCAGTGTCACCCTGCCCCCTCAGGTTGTCAGATTTAGCAAATAAAAGTACAACACACTTGGGTAGATTTGAATTTCAAGTACACAAACGATAATTTTCAGTATAACTATGTTTGTTGCAATATTTGGGATGTACTTATATTAAAAAAGAACATTTGTTGAGTATCTGGAATTCAGAGTTAACTGGGCATCCTAGATTTGATGTGTCAGCACTCCTCCCTCCCCACTTTCCCCTGCCTGCTGGTGCTTTGCAGGCCACAGTGCCAAGTCACGAGCTGTCACAGTCCAGAGCTTTGAACTTTGGGCACCGTGGGAGGTCTGGCTGTGGAATGGAAGAAACACTCCCACAGACTTCCTGCTAATTTGCTTTACATTATTTTCTGCTCTCTGAATGCTGGGGTGGAGTGGGAGGTATGGACCGGGTGTGCAGCCTGTGGGCGGGCTTAGAACTCTCCCAGTGAGAATCAGCTGCCTGACTTGCTGCCTGGTTGCAGACTTGGAAAGTCCACAATGGCCACAGTTGGAGAGGAGAAATAAAGCCTCTCAAAAATACCAGGGTTTTGTCTGTTTTCAAAACTATTCTAAGGGAAATTAAAAAAAAAAAAAAAGTCACATTTGTCTTACTGGGTGACAATCGCCACAAAACTCTCCTTTTTCAGCTAATTTCCATTGTATGGCTTAATCACAATTTATTTACAAAGTACTCTACCAATAGATGTATCTCCAAATTTTCATTATGTGGAAATAAATGAAGACCTACCGAAGAAGACAGGCACAGGCTATGTGTGGAGTTTGCTGCAGCTGGAGAGACAGCCACCACCACGTGAGGCCTCAGGTGTGCCCCAATGGAGGCTGTTAGCACAGGAAATCTGTAGGTGGTCTAACAGGAAGGGGACACCCTATGTGATTGGTTAGGGGAACATATTTGGCCTTTTCTGGTTGGTCCTAAGTTAGAAGCAAGAACAAAATTTAGGGAAGCTGTCAGAGTTTAATCAAGTCCTGGCCATTTTGTTACAGGGGTTATTATTGGCTTCCTGGGCTGGATGCTGGAGATAGTGGTCCCATTTCTCACATGCGTGGCTTGCAGGTAACAGGCTGGCCTCCCAGGTTGGCTCCTTTAGGTAGTGGGTTGGTACCTGGCCTTGTTGCTGCAGATTGTGGGTCAGTGTTCTGTTTTTATACATGCTTTGGCCACTGTCCATTTGTATATTCAGGGTCTCAATTATTAGAAATGATGCTCATTTATCATCTCTGTGTGTATCTCACTTTTCTTACTCGAAATTGGGTTGTCTATTTTTGCCCCTACACTTTTACGTGAATTTTATAATCATTTTGTCAAGGTAAAGCAATAAAATAAAAAATCAAATACGCCACCACCACACACACATAAACACACACACACACACACACACACACACACACACACTTTGAACAATTTGTGTTGAATTTCTACAAACAAAACCAAATTAAAACCAAACATTAAAATGCCCTGCCTTTGTCCCCATTGTCTGAGATTCCACAGGGGCGGGTGGGTGCTAGTGTCAGTGTGTTTCCATATATTGTGCTGGGCCCTGGGTGGACCCTTAGAGTTTGATCTGGAGTTGGGAAACTACAGCTCAGGGGGCAAATCTTGCCCACCACTTGAGTTGCTGACTGGCCCACAATCTAAAACACTTTTTGCATTTTTAAATGGGGAGAAGGAGGAGGAAGACCAAGAGGAGACTGAGAAGAAAGAGAAGATTCCACATGTGAAAATTGTATAAAATTCAACGTCAATAAATAAAATTTTATTGGAATACAGCCAGATGTTTTCATTTCTGAATTGTCCGTTGCTACTTTTGTCCTCTAATAGCAGAGCTGAGTCTTCGTGGCAGAGACTGAATGTGGATGCCGTTGATGAAACCTAAACCATTTGCTCTCTGGGCTTTTGCAGGAAGTTTGCTGTACCTTGGGCTAGAGCTCCGTTTTCTCCATGGCTGAGTAATGTTTTTGAAATATTTCTTATAATTTCCTTCCTTCCATATTTTGCTCTCTTTTTCAAGATTGTATATTACACAGACATTATATGTCCTGGACTGATTGCTGTAACTTTCTAATTTCTCTCGCCAATTTTTCCTGTTTCCTATACAGAAGCGGAAATGGCTCTGTATATTCTGTGTTGAGTTTCCTCATTAATTAGAATTGTAAAAATTTGATAGCAGCTCTGGCTTCCACTGCAGGAGCAGGTCAGTCAAAGGTCATCGCTGTCTTGGGCAGCCTGGTCTGCTCAGCCTGGGCCTTGGCTGGGCGATGTCCATGCCCGCAGACACTGCCGCCACTGCACCAGGCCAGCACTGGGGAGGTGGTCGTGAGCATCGGTTTGGAGAGGTGGAGGATACTGAATGGAAGGTATATCACAAAGGGGGAGAAGGAGAACCAGTAATTCTTAGACAGAGTCTAGGTCCTTAGACAAATCTGCTGCCTTCTGCTTCCCAGTCTGCGCCCCTCACCCCCGCCCCCTCTGCATTTTCATTCTCCCTCCACCGTCATCTCTGCCGATTCGTAATTCAGAGCAATTTATCCACCTCTGACGTGCCTCAGTTTTTATAGTTCTTACGCCCTCTGAGATTTACTTTCTATTCTAGGCACTTCTTTTTTCTAAAGAGTTTTTGTAAGGATATTTTTTTAGAGTTAATTTCTTAACATAAATTCCAGTGACAGCTGTTTAAACAAGGTTTTGCCCAGTTATTCAATAAACGTGTTTTAAGAGTCCACCAAGTGCCTGATTCTATGTTGGATTTTGAGGACGTTGCTCAACCAGGTATTTCGTGAAACTCTCAGTTTGTTGGGATCAAAGAATGAACATGATAAACATGCATATGATTAACCAAAAGTAAAATTGTGATAAGCACCTCAGATGAAATTGTAGCAGGGAACACCTTATTATGATGGATTATGGTCGTCTTTTCTAATGATGAGTTATTTATTCTGAAATTTAAAAGAAGAGTAAGAATGAGCCGGGGAAGAGAAGGAGCGGGAGAGATCCAGAAGAGGGAAGGCACAGGGGATGCAATGTTCTGGTAGAAAAAATGTCATGTTTAAAGTTACTGAAGTATCTCTGAGGAACGGGTAGCAGGTCAGTGTGAGTCGGTGGTAAGAATCGTGCTATGGAAGGCTAGAAGATAACTTGGAGACACATTATGGAAAGCCCTGAAGATTTATAGAGATTTATTTTTTCTTAAGAGAAAAGGGCCTGAACAATTGCACTGGAACTGCTCGTGTTCCTTTCCAAGGAGCGCAGCTGCCTGGAACAGACCAGCCTGGGTCCAGTCAAGAACTGACTTTACCCAACGGTCACTTGTCTAGATTGCCTATGCCAGGTGGGGTGACGAGGGGTCCATTTGAGACCTAGTCCCCTAGGCCTTTAGAAACGTAAGGCCATGCCACATGAAGAAACTTATTATTGGCCCTGAAAATAGTGGGCAAAGGACAAAATTTCAATAGATGTTGAAAATAGAAAAACATAAGATCATTCCTCACTTCATGTCATACACAACCTTAATTCCAGGCATACGAATCGCCTCAATATGAAAACCAAAAAACAAAGCTTCTAGGAGACATAGAAAAATATCTTTATGACATTGAGAAGGGACAAGCTGACATCTATTAAAAAAGAGAAAGAAAATTACTAATAACAGAGGGAAAAATCAATACATTTGATCATGTTAAAAAATAAGAGCTACTGTTCATCGAAAAGACACCTTCAAGAATATATGGGAACTCTGAACTATTTTTTAGAATAGTTTTAGATTTATGGAAAAGATGCAAAGGGAGTACAGGGTTCCTGTGCACCTCTACACCTCAGTGTCCCTGTCGTTGACATCTTACGTTAACACGATAGCTCTGTCACAGCGAATGGAACCATCAGATTCATTAACTAAACTCCGTACTCCATTCGGCTTCCGGATGTCCTTCTTGGTTCCGAGGTTCCACCGGGGAGACCCCACTACGTTGCGTCATCGTGTCTCCTCAGGCTTCTTGGGTTGTGACAGTTTCTGAGACTTCCCTTATTTCTGATGACCTTGAGAATGTTGAGCAGTACTGGACTCTGAAGTATGGGTTTGTTTGGTGTTTTTTCTCAGGGTTATACTGGGGTCATGCTTTTTAGGAGGAAGACCACAGAGATAAAGTGCCATTCTTGCCATGTTGTATCAAGGGAGCTACTATCAACATGACTTCTCCCTGCTGGAGCTCAGCGTGGTCACAGGGCCGAGGTATTGCTCATCACGTTTCTCCACGGTGACGTTCCTCTTCCCGTCCCCTTTCACAGGGAAGCCACTCTGCAGCCAGTGCTGCACCAGAGGGATGTGGAGTTAAGTGCCACCTCCCCTTCCCGAGGGAGCAGGATCTACATAAATTATTTGAAATTCTTTTGTCTATTTATTTAGAGGTTTCTCTCTCCCCATTCCCCATTTACTTACTTATACAATCATTAATTTATGTCAATATGGACTCACAGATATTTGTTTTACACTCTGGGTTATAATCTAATACTACATTATTTATTTTGTTGCTCAGTTTCTTCTTTGGCCATTCAGAGATGTTTTGTTGGCTCCTGTGTTCCTTTGACAGATCCCACTGGTTTGTTGTGTAAGCACTTCCTTACTTTCTAACTTAAATGTTAGTAATAAAATTGGATTATTACAAAAATTTTTTAAAAATTTATTTCACAAAACAAAATGTGGAAAGTTAGAATGGACTCGCAACCTGATATGATAAACCACTTACTGATGTCAGAGAGACTTGGATTCCTTCCTCCGCTGTGCTCAGAGACACTTTCATCCTCAGGCTGGGTTTTGTCGAAGGCACAGTGTGGTTATCTGTGCCAACAGTAGCTTTGCACTTCTTCTTTTTTTTTTTTTCCAATAAAAGTTGTTGACAATATCCTCCCCTGATCCAATATAAAAGCCTTCCCTGGGGAACTGAAGAGGAACAGGTGGACAGAGATGTTGGATTTGCAGCCAGCAGTGTCTGCTCCATTCCAAACCTGAGCCAGATTCGACATGTCTGGGAGCATCTAATCCAAGTCAAAATGTATTGGGAAGTAGTTCAAGGAAAGACATGAAGACTTGCATAGAATTCCATAACTCTGAGCAGAGAGACAACAACCTTTGAAGAAATATGAACAGTTAGGAGATCTCAGAAAAGAAACATCAAATTCAACACTAGGTTGTGTGATGTCTGTACTCAAAGGCAAGGGTCTGATGGAGAAAGAAGGTAGTGTGATGTACATGGGGAAGGAAGTACAGGGGAAAAACAAGGACATTATGAAATAATCTCTCCCAGACAAAATGCCTACCACAAGAGTATTAAATTAATAATCAAAAATATAAATCATTATTATAAAGAAAATATAAGTACAGTGGGGGAACTGAATCTACAAAATAAAATGCAATTGCCAATACTGGCCCAGGTGCACAGTGAGAGGAAGTCGAGAGCAGTTCTAACCATTTTGAAATGAACTGCATTTTGAAAACACTCATAAACATACACCAAAGTCTGATTCCCTGGGTAGAGGAATGTGCACTATCCATTTATTCATTCGGCAGATGTTTAATGAGCTCAAATAACGTACCAGGGACCACACTTGGTATTGTGTCTCCAAGACAACATCAAAAGTGATAAGATTTTAAACGTGGCATGAAATCAATGAGCATTTTTCTTCTGGACTCTAACCATGCCATTATTAGGATGATTTCTGAAAGAATTTCCTCAAAGACCCACTACATATCTATCTTTTCTTGAATTATTGGCATGTTTTCTGAGATATTTTCCAAATCCTTCCTGACCCTGTTATGTTTGCAACCTGCAACAAGGTAATGGATAGTGGTGATGCTTGCAGGACCCTGGGAATATCCTACAAACCACTGAATTGTGCACTTTCAAAGGATGAATTTTATGGTATTTGAATTACACCTAAATAAAGAGGACATGAAAATATAAATTAACAAAGTAAATAACTCCACGTAGCAACTCGTCCCTGTGAGCGTGTGCACAGTGAAGCCTCAGCCTATCTTTCTGGAATCACCTATTTATATCACAGTCCTCGATGATAAACTTCTGGATTTACCAGCGGGCTACACAGCACTTTGTGTGCCTGCCTCACGCTTTTGAGCACACCATTCTCTGCTAATATTATTCCAGTTTTTTAGGTATTGACAATCAACTTAAATTAATGACCTATACCTCCAAAGAAGGTAGGGAGAGGACATTTTCATGGGGCAAGACAGCTGGAATTTGCAGTCCGCAGACTCGCCTTCCCCATAAAGAGCTCATGTTTCAGACTTGCCACCATCAAGCTGGCCTCCAGGCATGCTTCCCTTTAACCAATCTGGTCCAGACTGAACCCCAATATCCCCAAAGCCCCACAGCACAGCAGGGACCAAGATAGAATATTGGAGAGGACTGAAAAGCTGAGAGAAATGGAAACCAGAGTAACTTACATTTCAGATCATGGAATCCACAGACCCATCCTTGTTCCTCCAGTTGCCTGCAGGGCTCCCCCTGACCACCTGTGCCCTGCATCCCTCATGGGGCCCTGCCCCCCTGTGGAAGAGACTGTTCTCCTTTCACCTAGGGCACCCTAGGGTGCTCTCCCAAGACTCCAGTTCCAAAAGAGCAAGATTAAGGGAGAAAGGAGTTTCTTTTCTCTTCAAACCTACCATCCTTTTCCTAAACAATGCATCTAAAATAGTATCCATCTCTGACCCTGTTTTGCTTTTCTGTGTAACACTGCAGTGTCAGGTAACTGGTCACATTCTTTGAGTGTCTGGTTTCCCTTGCAGACGTCTGTATTGGTTTGCAGGGGCTGCCATGATAAATGCCACAGATTAGGGGGCTTAGACAACAGCAGTCTGTTTTCTCCCACTTCTGGAGGCCGAAAGTTCAAGGACAAGGCATCGGCAGGGTTGGTTTCCCCTGAGGCCTCTTTCCTTGCCTTTCTTGCTATGTCCTCTTGTGGTCTTCCTCTGTGCATGCATCCTTGGTTTCTCTGTGTTCAAATTTCCACTTTTTAAAAGGACACCAGACACATCAGTTCAGAGTTCACCCTGATGGTCTCATTTTAATTTAATAACCTCTTTAAAGGCCCTTGAATACAGTCGCAGTCTGAAATACTTGGCGTAAGGACTTCAACATATGAGTTTTGAGGGGCTCAGTTCATCCCATAACACCTTCCCATGGCCTTATGAGGCTTTAGACTTTATTTGCTTTGTGGATTATTATATTCCCAGTACTAAGGAACAATAGGCGCTCAGTAAATATGGGTTAAATGAACAAAGTTCCTTTATCCTGTCTGTGGTAGAAGAACCCTAAGATGGTCCTAAGATTCACACTCTATAAATCCTCCTCCCTTGAGTGTGGGCAGGTCCTGTGAATATGGTGGAATATGCCTGCCATAATTAGGTAGTGTTTATTGCAAAGGTGGAGGGATTTTGCAGATGTAATGAGTCCCTAATGGGTTGACTTTGAAAATCAGTGGGGAAATCACCTTGGGCGGGCCTTAGCTGTGCAGATAAGCCCACTGGAAGGTCTCAAGGTCAGAGATAAGAAGCAGATGCTTTTATGCTGGCCTTCAGGAAGCAATTTAGCTTGCTGAGGAGAGGACTCAGTGGCAGGGAACATGGGTGACCTCTAGGAGTTGAGTGCCTCCATTCTACAGCCACAAGGGACTGAATTCTTCCAATAACCAGTGAGTTGGGAAGAGGACCCCAAGTCTCAGACACAACCACAGCCCTGGTGGACACCTTGACTTGAGCATGATGACATCTTGAGTAGAGGAACCAGCTAGCTTATGCCCAGAATCCTAAACTGTGCTGTAATAGATGTGTGCTGTTTAAAGTCACTAAGCTTAGAGTAGTTTGTACACAGCACAGCAATAAACAAACAATTAAGTGAATGCACTATCCCAGGATCTTACTTTCTAGGAGTGACTAACACTCAGAGTGTTTACACATTTCAGCTGAACCAACAGTCACCGTAGAGTCAGGAGACCTTATGGCCCCAAAGACTGATCAGTGTAGAGCACACTATTCCAATTTCCATACAGGGGACACTGGACTCCAGGGCAGCATGTGGGGGGCAGTATTATTTCCTTCTACTGTCTTTTGAAGCTGACCCCAATTTTAACTGTGTTACGGAGCCTTTATGGTCCACAGGAATAGCTTCCTTTTCTAGCCGTATTCATGCGTAATATGTATTATATAACATTTCATGTGTAATATACATCTAATTCATCTATCATATATATTAATATTATATAACATATATATTATGTTTGTCATTAATTTTGACTTACTGTCTCATTACCAGCCGTCATTCGTAAGCCTTATCTTTCTAACTGGTGTATAAATCCCTTTAATTTAGGGGTCTTTGAAGAGGTAGTGTGGAAATGTAGGACATAGTCTTAGTGCCTGGAAGTGAGTTTGAATTTCAAATCTACTGCTCTATTTAACATCAAATTAGTTATTTTTAGCTAATTTGTTTCTAAACAAGATTAACATAATTTGATCTTGGATGAGGAATACATACGTGTAAATATCCTGGCACAGAGTAGGGGCTCGATGGATGACACTATTCATATTACTAAATTCCTCTGTGTCTTTTCTATTATCATAGTCCCTTGCATATATTAGGTATATGATACTGTTGATTAATTTTCTTTAATTCCTTTTGAAAATCATCTTACCAGACATTTTTTAAGAAGCCAAGATTCCCCTCCTCTTCTTCCTTCCGGATGACTTTATCCCATTGCTTTCTAACTATTTTAACACCTTCTGTCTCTGGTGAGACAGGCCTTCCCCGGGAGCAAGATTTTTGCTTTATTTATCTCTGTGTCAAGTGCGTAGCTTACGAGGCTATGTGTTTGACGAATGAACGAATCAATAAATAAATCATTCAATCAAAAATGATTGCGAAATTGTTGAAGCAAAGTATATCTCAATTTTAATAGGCTTGCTGCAAGAATAGATGGTAATTATTTCTACCTAAAAGAAGGAAGAGCTTGCGTTTTTGATGGATGGGGTTTGCTGATGTGATAGAGATTGGCTCTGGGTGGAAACGTTGTCTCATGCACTCACTCACCTTTCCTAACATTTCTTCTCGGTGAAGGAAATACCTCAAGCCGTATCCCAGTTCCTTCAATCAATATTTGCAGTAGTGATGCGAAACTGGACACGTGACTTACTCTCCAGGCCCAGTTCTCCCACTTCCGTAAATGCACGTGATTCTGCTTTCTTCAAAGGCCGCGGTCTCTGTGAGGTAGATGACGTGCAGGGCACTGGCCATCGCGGGCCTTCCACACGTGCTCGCCACCCACACCCCTGCCCTTTCCGTACACACACTCCCAGGCCACCTGCCCAGACCTCAGACACGGGAGCTCGGTGACCATCCAGTGCTAGCTGACTCCTACCTCAAAGGCTGACATTCTGACCTTTTCTCAATCTACTTTTTATTTTTCCCAGGCTCTGCATGTTACCTTAGGCAATTGCCCACCCTCTGTGAGCCTAAATTTCTAATCTGTGAAATGGTGATGAAGATACCTGTGCCACAGGCTTGTTGTGAGGCTTGGTACAGCCATTCACAAATAAGGGTTAATATTTTGAAGATGCTTGAATGAAAAATGTTAGCTCCTCCAGAATCCTTGTACAATATTACAAACCATCATATTGAAGCTATTTTCTCCAAGGTTGGGGCTGGAGGTGAGACTCCTTTGCAAAGCTATTGCGTTGATGAATTGCATTCCAATCCTGGGACTTTAGAATACAAAACAACACACTGTTATTTCTAGTATAAAAATGACAAGCATTGCCAGACATTTAAATAAAATCTCTATCTGTACTGTGTAAGAATATACACATTACCTGAAAATGAAAGAGTGGCTTTTTTCCATATGGAAAGAATAAATACATTCCATTTAGATGAGATAAAAGTAGAAAACTGGCTATTTTCTCTTCTATTGAAATAGAGGGTAAAAGAGACTCAAAACATTTGCATTTTAACAAACCATTTGTGGGAAAATCTAACTAGAGACAAAGAGAGAGAGAGAGAGAGAGAGAGAGAGAGAGAGAAAAGAAAATAAAAAGACCAAGGTTTGATTAATCAAATGAACAAATTCTGAGAAGCTTCAGTACTTTTCTTGCATATTTTCTCTCTTTCTCGTCAGGAAGAAGATGTCTCCATTTCCCCGTGATGTCTTGGTGATCTTCCCCATCTTTCTCAGTGCTGCTGTGGACGGGACCCCTGAATCCTCCCTGAGACTGTCATTTGCTTCCATCTATGTTCATTTTTGGGAGCACAAACATTGATGAGATGTGGGCAAGGGAATAACACATGTCAGTTTTCCAAACCGCCCGCATGGACACTGTTTTTTTCCAATACCTGAAAAGCCAACATGAAGGAGAAGGTTGAACTTTAGTACACAGGTTTTGATCATTATATTATATAACTTATAATAACCTGGGCTTCCTAGAAAGGGAAAAGTCATCTTTGCAAAACAGTAGTCTCCTTGTTGTTAAATGTGTTCCAGCAGAAGCTAAATGATATTGTGTTACTCAGCAGTTCAGAAGTTAGATTGGTTTCTTCCAACAGAAATGGTCCTATTCCCATGCACTGATAACACACACACACACACACACACACACACACACACACACACATAGTTTTACTAAACCCTCTAAGCACAAAGAGAAAAGAAATACGTGGGGAAATAGGAGATAGTAATTGCTGCCACCAGGCAGGCAGGTTGAAGGAGCAGAGATACTGTTAAAATTGACCTCTTTTCCCTCAGAAACTCTCCCTGCAGAGAGAGGTTCTTTTCACATTCCATGTGTATAATAATTTGTCATGCCAATTTAATAGTTTTCATTCCCATGAAGGCAATAATCTGCTTAATTTTCCCTTCCAACATTTTCCAAACATGGAAATATGGCCTTTGAAAGGAAATTTTGCTATGGCTCTATAGTGAAGTATCTGTTTTAGGTTCTCCAGTATTTACTTATTTTTTGCTTTTGTGAATAACTCTGCAAATTTCTCCTGTGGCAGGATTTTCAGTAGGAATGATTGTTCAGGGTGGGCCTGTATCCCAAGTTGGTTCGAATCGGAGTAAATCCCAGGACTTGCGGAAGACATCCCTCGCTTTTCACATGCCGCTTCCGCTGGGCACACAACGGGAGAGGAGCTGTCTGCCTGCGGTCAGGGAGACTAAGAGTGAAGCAGAGCAGCAGCAGACAGAGGCAGAGCTGCAGAGAAATGCAGCCTTAGCTGTGTTATTTGAACCATTAGATAGATCAAGCTGAACTTAAAGTCAAATCTAAAGTCTAAACTTTTTATTATATGAATCAAATTTTCTTCAGAAAAATTGGCTTAAGTTTTCTATAACTGGTGATCTAAAATGTCCTAGCCAATATGCAACCAAAGCAGATATTTGCCTGGAACTAGCTTTCTTCCTTTTTAAAGGCTCATGAATTTGAAGAGCTATTTCTAGAAAGACTCAAAGGAAAAAGTAGGAGCAACCAGGGTAACTTAGAAAGTGTGCAATCTGAGTCTGAAGTCCATCTGCTTTAGGAAATCGTGATATCCGACCCGCCCTCGGTGGGCTGGAGAAAGGTGCTGCACTCCCGCCGCTGCGTTGGCTTCTCACCGCGCCCTTCTTCTTATGTCAGGAGTCCTGGGGGGACCTTTCATTTCCTCTTTTGCTCTTTTTATTACCTCTTCCAGTCCACAAGAAGAGGTATTTCCTATGCTAATAATATAAAATACCCCTACCTCTCCCCCCAGGCCGTATTTAGCATGCGGACGGTCCCTCCACTTTAAGGACAGGGGCCAGGCTGCCGGTCTCCGTTCCTGCTTTCAGTGCTCCTGTGCTAACTTGCTCCAGTAATTCCTGCTTTCAGGGGGTGACGGGCACAGGCTTGGCCCTGGCCAGCAGCAGCAAGCCATCCTCTTTTCTCCACTTCAGTCTGATCGTCCTGAGATCCCCTCGGTGCCTGACATAAGACACTCCCTCTCTCTCTTTCCGCGTGTGTTGTCCTGAAATTCAGGTCGGGAAGAAGCGCACAGCAAATAATCAGCTCTCCTTGGTCTCCTGGCCCCAATTTTCTATTACAGCTTTTCAAAGGCTTATGAGTCATTTCTCCATGAATAAAGCTATAATTTTTGTTTGTTTTGTTTTCTCCCTCTGTTATTGCTTCCACTTGCCGTGCTTCTTTTGATGGAAACCTCAAAGAGGAGAATTGAGTGATGCCATTCAGTTAGTAAGGTGCCACCTTAAGTCCAAATCTCTTATATTTATAAAATTATATAAAATATTATTTAGTTTTACCCTTCTAACTCCCTGCCTAGTTGTTAAGGTACAAACCAATATCTTATTTTAAAGATGATGAAATTGAGGCACATTGAGGCTAAGAGAGTTACAGAGCAAGTTTCACAGTCAAGATTTAAATGTGTGTCTTGTGAATACAGGTTCAGCAATTCCAGCTGAGGTTGCTCACACCAACGTCACTCCAGGTTTCCATGCAGTGTTAACCCCACGTGGCTGCACCAGGGCATTGGGAGATTAAAGTTCCTAGCTGCACCGGAGACGTAAACATTCATGAGATGAGATACGGACACGTGACTAGAGGACTTTGTAGAAACATGGAGAAATAGGGCTAAGGAATTTTGCCTTAGTCTGAACCAATTAGACATAGAAATTCATGTGTAAGGGGTCCTGGAAGCCTTTTGTGTCACCTTTTAAAGTCATTTGATGTCAAAGCCCAGGACTCAGTAGAACTCAGTAAACGCAGTTACTTCTGCTTCGTAATCCAATCTGATGTAAACTCTAAAGACTTTCAAATTCTGCATTTCTCTTAGTGAATTCTCATTTATCAGCACTTCTCCTGCTGTATCTTTAGCAAATCCTCTTTTAAATAAGGATATAAAAGACTGATCAGACCACCAAATATTATCTCTCCCAAGGGAATGCCCCTGTAACAAGCTTAAACACCTTACAGGCAAGAAGTTCGGCTATAAAGGTACAATTTGAGTCAGTAAGATATAGGCAGAAGAAATTGTGAGAGGCAAAAGGGCTTATGAGTGAGGATGAATCAATGAAAATATGGAGTGTTCTAGCTGAGCTGTCAGCTAACAACTCGGAGATTGTATCTTCAACATATTCATCATCATATATAGGAACTAGTAAGAGACCAAAAAAAAAAAGATAAACATGTCTTCTTTTGAAATTTGGATGCATACGAACATTCTATTTACTTCAATTCCGCAAACATTTACTAAAGGTCTATTAAACACCGAGACCTATGTTAGGAAAAAGGGTACAAAACTTTGGAAGTGGGGTGCTTTCTCTGGACTCACAACTGTCCTCCCTGCGAGATGCTGGTGACATTCCTGGAGGACAAGGCTGTAAGAGTGAGGCCCCAGGAGCTTCTCATATTCACCTGGCGCAGCCCCAGCCTCTGGCAATTCATCAAAATCCCTGGGTGTCCCCAGGCTCATGGTGTCTCATGGATTCTGCCCCAGAAAATAGAGGAAAAGGAAGGGTTAGAAGGCGACATGTTCTTAATTTCCCCATCCAGCCCAGCTCCACTTCTTTGGTGGGGAGAGGCAACAGCGTCAGGTTGCCATGGCAACCCGGATGCCTTCCCCTCGGAGACCCAGACCAGTCATTACTCATGTCTGGCTAAAAACACTAGATCATGTTTGAAACTGTTATAAAAACACACTGTCTATGATTTTTTAATGAACAGTGATTGTTGTCAACGACATCGTCACCATCAGTATCATTCTTCATCTCAGAGAGCTCCAAGCATGGAGCTTGCAAGTCTGTGCTTGGAGGAGGAGCAGGTACTGATGAGAGCTTCCAGGGCTTGTTCCTTCACATCTCAGTCTGAGCTCCTTAAACATGGTTTACCAGGATTCTAACAACACTTAATATCTTATCAATATATAATAGCCCTTACTGGATTCATAACAACTTGCCCATGGATTGCAAATTGTTTACAAGTCTATCAATTTATCGGATTTTGATTATACACACTTTGCCATACAAAAACTGTAAAGTGTGTATGGCTTCTCAGTTATGTCCCTATTTCCATTTATGGTTATTCCATTTGCCATCTTTCTTAGCAAATTCTTCCCAACTTCAAGATTAGGCACATATTCTGTATATTTCTGTTTTTTAAGCTTTTGATTTTTAAATGGTTCCAGATCTATAGGAGGTTGAAAATATGGTAGAGAGATCCCATTTGTAGCTCTATGTTATTTTTTTGTCACATGCTTAGATTGGTAACCACAACCCCAGTCAGGGCACAGAACTATTCTATCACCGCAAGGACCTTCCTCACTCCCTCTTGATAACCGCATCCAGCTCCCTCAGCCCCGGCGACCATTAGTCTGTTTTCCATTTCTAAAATGTTGTAATTTCTAGAATGCTGCTTCATGGAATCATATACAATATGTGACATTTTGAAATTGGCTTTTGTCACTTAGCATATGCCCTTGAGGTCCATCCAGGTTATTGGTAGCAACAGTTTGTGCCTTTTAATTCCCAAGTAGTATTCCATGGTATGAATGGACTGCAGTTTGTCTAGCTATTTACCTATTCAAGGACATTTTGGTTGTCTCCAAATTTTGATTATTACAAATACAGTAGTAATGAACATTAAAAAAATTCATAAGAGAAAATACTTGTCCTTAAGAATGACACTGTGTAGCTAGAGATACAGGCATTACAAATTACAAATATACAAATTGTTAAGCCCTTTCATCTCCTACTAAATAGACATAAAGTAAGATAGGCAGCTGTGATGGTTGTTTTATGTGTTAACTTGGTTAGGCTAGGGTGCTTTGTTATTAATATTTAATCAAACCGAAATCTAGGTGTTGCTGTGAAGGTATTTTGTAGATGTGGTAGAAGTCCATAATCAGTTGAATTTTTATTTTCATTTTTTATTTTTAATTATTTTGAGTACATAATAGTTGTATATATTTATAGGGTATATGTTCTGTCTAGATATAGGCATATGGTGTATATTAATCAAATCAGTGTAATTGGGGTATTCATTATCTTATGTATTTATCATTTCTTTGTGGTAAGAACATTCCAATTTCACTCTTTCAGTCATTTTAAAGTGTAACTTATTGTTGATTATAGTCACTTTGTTGTGCTATTAAATATTGTTCATTCTATTTAACTACGTAACTATAGTTTTATACCCATTAACCATCCCCACTTTACCCTCCTCCTCATTACCCTTCTAAGATTCTGGTAACCATCATTCTACTCTCTGTCTCCATGAGATCAATTGCTTTTAATGTTTAATTCCCACATATAAGTGAGAACATGCAAGATTTGTCTTTCTGTGCTTGGATTATTTCACTTAACATAATATTCTCCACTTCCATCCATGTTGTTGCAAGTGATAGAATTTCATTCTTTTTCATGGCTGAATAATATTCCATTGTATAGATATACCACAATTTCTTTATCCATTCATCCCTTTATGGACACTTAGGTTGATACCAAATTTTAGTTATTGTGAATAGTGCTCTAATAAACATGGGAGTGCAGATATCTTTTTGATATACTTATTTCTTTTCTTTGGGATATTTACCTAGTAGTGGGATAGCTAGGGCATATGTAGTTCTATTTTTAGTTTCTTGAAGAACCACGGCACTGTTCTCCATGGTGGTTGCACTAATTCACATTCCCACCAACCATGTATGACGGTTCACCTTTCTCCACCTCCTCGCCAGCATTTTCTATTGGCTCAGTTGACTTTAAATAAGAGGAATTATCCAAGATAATCTGGTTGGGCCTGATTTAATCAGTTCACAGGTTTCAAGAGCACAGCTAAGGCTCCTTGGTGAAGAAATTCTCTGCTCTTGCCCAGCATCAGTTCTAATCTGTCCTTCCCGAAGGTCTGTCCTATGGATTTTGGACTTGCATGACCAGCCCCTACAATTGCATAAGCCAATTCCTGATAGTAAATGTCTTAATATATATCTCCTACTGGTTCTGCTCCTTTGAATGAATCCTGCCTAATACAGATGGGAGAGAAAATTAATGATCATTTATTCCAGTGAATTTTTCAAGTATTCAATAGCCTCAGAGCTTTGGGGTTACCTTAAATTTGTATCTGGAAGCCCAATATGTAATGTAGATACACATGAGCATAGGTGGGTTTTTAAAGCTTTTTTTTTTCAACTGTCTTCTCCACTTCCAGGCCAGTCATAGGCCCAAGAAACTTCATGTGTTACTTTTAGAAAACTTCTGAGCTGATGACATTAAAACCAGGAAAGGTCTAGGAGAATTATTCCTTTCATCTATCAGAATGGAAAAGACTAAAGCTTTTTATTTTCTTTTTAAATCTCGGCGTTGGCAGTGGGTCAGAAAAATAGCATTTTATACACTGTTAATTAGTCAATGAATTGGCCATTTCTACTAAAATTTTAAAAAAAGAACATAAAAAATTCAAAATTCCCTTTTCTCTCTCACAAACATACTCAGGCATGAATATAAATATATATGGACAAAGATGTGAAATATAAAACTGCTTGTAATAACAGAAAATTGGAAATGAATCAAAAATATGTAAGCAGTAGAATTGTATAATCATTTTATGGAATTCTATGAAGCTGATAAAGAGAGTGAACTAGGTTGATGAATGCTGGCTAAATTAATATCGACTCATGATTTCTTCTTTTAAGTGCCACCTGATTTCAGTCAGGGTCCTGCAGTTGTGAGGACTGGCTCATTTGCATGGCTTCATTTCTAAGTAACAGTAAAAGAGGGAAGAGAGGGTACTGCTTGTAGGATGCCCAAACCTCTTCTCACTCCCTCATCTGTCTTCTGTTGGTGATGAATGGGCAAAGATGGAATTAGAGTTTGGGAGGACAAAGAGCGACAGAGTGGCTGCCATTTCCCAATGTGTTCAGTGTCGGAGCTTTTGCAACGACACCGCTTCTGTTCTTGCTGTTTGTGTGTGTATTATCCTAACAGCACAAAGAGAAGAAATGTTGTTTGGTTGTTGTTTATATATTAAGGAAAAATATTTGATATTGACATAGTCTCAGAATAAGTATAATTGTGACTTATATCTCACAAGTGACATAACTGATGTGACTTCTACTGTTTCATGTTCTATTACATTTCCAACACTGGAAACCCTCCTGACAACAGAGCCAGAGATATAAAATTGAGAGACTGAAGGGTGCACATTCTCCCCAGCTTGCGCCTCCTTCCTTTCCCTCCTACTCTCAGTACACTGGGAAATGTTAACAAACTGCATCCTCCTCTGTAGGAAAGTTAAGATGTAGCTGAGTGGCTGATGGAGGCAAAATGGAACACACGGTTAAGTTCTGCCGTGCTCTGCCATGCATCTTCCAGTACCTGCAGTGCTCTTGTTTTAGAAAAAGGCGTCAGAAAACATCTCATTGTTCTTGGATGGCTCCCTCTTGCCTAGTCACTTTGACAGGATCCTCTAGAAAGCAGAGACTGGGGCAAGAATTAAAGCACAGACTCTACTCGCGAGGTGCCAACCCAGGGCTGTGATGGGAAGGCAGAAAAGGATCCTGGAGCCAGGAAAACTGAAAAGCAACCAGTGCAGGGGCTTCCTGCCTGGGCCAGGTGGCTCACTAGACAGCCGGGGAGAGGTTAAGGGCTGGAACTGGGACTCCCAGACAGCAGCGCATCCGCTTGACGTGGGACCACGCCTTCGGCAGCATTGTTGCGGCTACTTTTTTGCTCCTGAGCTCGGTAGTGAAGGAATGAATACTCGAAACACTTAGTGTTTGGAGAGAAGGGGAGAGACCAAAATCTGAAGGAGAAAATGACCTCCTCAGCTAAGTTCCTCCCCGCATTTATTCCCAAGGACGGGTGCAAAAGGTCAGGGCTGTTTGTTAATTTCTTTAACAACTTCCAAACAGGTCAGCTGTTTTCAGCTGACCTTTGCACTCAGCAACCAAGCAGCTTCGCGCAGGAGTTTTCGCCGGACCCTTCATTCCCCTGCTCACGTTCTTTCCATCCATCCAGCCACCCATCCTCTCTCCTAGGCCCAGCCCCCACACGGCACGGCTCTTCCGGTGAGGATGAACAATGTGGGGGCTGGGCTTGCCATCGACGAAAACCTCAGCCAAGTGCCTGGAGCAGAGAGGGTGGAACTGGACGGAACCGAATTGCCTTTGCTATATCGGAACTGGAGGTTTGCTTTGACGTGCCTTTCAGTCAGTTTGCCAGGGTAAGGGATGTGGGGGGCAAGTGGCATGATTCCCTCCTCTCACCCAGCCCCACCGGGTCTTGGTTGCCGGCAGAATGCAAACGAGGCTGTCCCCCGTGTCGTCGAGGCCCCCTTGGCTCCCTCAGAGGGCAGAGTGAGGTTTGCCTGATTCTGGGTAGTGTTTCTGTGAATTGTCTTTCTCTGTGGCTGCTTACAGCAGGTGACCTTGGGCTGAAGTTCCTAAAATCCCTCCAACTGTGAAATGTGAAATATGACGCTTCTGCCCTGCCTCAGCGTGACAGATAGCTCTGGATGGTATGAGATCTAATGAGTTAACATTTACAAAATGCTAGGAGCTATTTCAGAGAATGGCATTCTCCAAGCACAAAAGATCGTTATTCATTACCCAGAATGCATACAAATAAAAATAAGAGCGTTTCAGAATAGGAAGACTGATGCGGGGAGCTGTGTCTGCCCTGTGTGAAAGACAGGTTGGAGATTAATTCAGCGGATAAACTGTTTTAAAACCCAGCAGTTTCACGCTAATGAAAAAGAGGCCCACAGACTATATTTTGGTCTAGCGGTCACAGCAGAACTGGAAATGTCAAACTGGCATGATTCACTTCTAGCGTTCCCTCTCGGTGTTATTGAATACCTGCAGGCTATGCAGCCTAGGACTTCTGGAAGGAAAATGATGCTGTATGTAAGTGTAATGATATGAAGAATACAGAGCTCTGCATCTGTGTCACTCATAACGGATGTGATACAGAGGCCTCCTTCTCCAGAGATCAGGCGTCTGATTACCCATCTCTGGTGCTTCCCAACTCTTCTTCCTCATCAACTAGGTTTAACTCTTTCACCACCGTCCTCTGCTAACCAGATAGTATAATATACAGTACTGAGTGTGGCCTGTTGATGGTGGAACTGTAGACCTATTACTTTATAATAGTCTCTCTTCTCTAAACATATATACTAATATATGTGTGTGTGTGTGTGTGTGTGTGTGTGTGTGTGTGAGATATACATGTACATTTATAGAGAGGAATATATTGATACAGATCTTCTATAAAGAGGAATATATTGATACAGATCTATCTATCCACCTAAGGGTATCTTCGTTTTTGTACATCACTTTTTACCTTACATAAGGTTTTAGCACATTTCATTGCATTTGTTTGTCTTGATTTGTCAATCATATAATTGAACGTAAATTAAATTTGTATTTATTAATTCTTTGAACAAATACTATGCAAATATCAAATGCTGATCCAAGTGCTAAAGATACAACAAGTTTTCTCCTTGCTTGGGTCTTGTATTTTAGAAAGAAGAGTAAAACAATTTTAAAAAATGGAAATAGATAGGAATCGGGATGGGCTAAGTGCTATGGGGGCAATTGATCAGGCTGCCATGACAGAGAATAAGGGGACCAAAGGGCTGCATTTGACAAAACAACCAAGGAAGGCTTCTTAGAGGAGGTGACATGGGAGCAGATGTGAAGCTGAGAAGTCAGATGTGCAAAGAGAGAGGGAAAGAGCAACTTCCACAGGGTGGGCGTCTTGGGAAGAGGCAAAGCTTGGTCCTCTTGGGGGTCAGAACAAAAGTCAGGGGTACTGGAGCAACTGGAAGAGAGAGATGAAATTGTCCTAGAGGAGCCTAGCCAGCCTCAGTATGAGGGTGTAATTTATTCTTCGTGGGGCGGGAGGCCATAAGATTTTAAGGAGATGGATGAGATCTTACTTAGCAGAGTGTCTCTATGTCCTGGTTTGCCAGAGATGGCTCCAGTTTATAACTGTTGTCATGGGAAAATTGTTAATATTATCATTTTACTTTCAAAATTATAGATTTGGATGATGCATTTTATAGTCATGTAAGGAGAAGGGGCAAACATGGAAGCAAGGAGTCCAGGTGAGAGGCTGTTTCAGCCATGTAGGTGCGAATGGTGTCGGCTTCCATTAGTAGGGCTGCTGGAAAAATCCACAGAAAGACAAATGCTGACCAATTTTCCTCTAATCACGTAGTGATGGGAAGTGGAGCAAGGGCCAATTTCCAGGCCTCATAGATCTTAGCCTACAGCCGGTGCCGTCCTCAATCATAGGATCAACTGGTCAGTGTGACACTATTGGAAATGTGGAGTCTCACAAAATTAGTTTACTTCCCATACAGCTGGTCATTCAACTGTATCTGCTGGGAAGGGGAAAAACAGGCCAGTCAGATTGGGAGTACCAGGGAGGGGGCATTGCTGTCTGAGATGGTGTAAAAAGAGAAACATGCAGGGACAAAGTAGTATTCTGATGCGTGTTTGGAAGGCAGAATCCACAGGATTTGTGGATGGATTGGATGTAGGCGGACAAGAGGGTGACGAGTGTGTAGCTTCAGCAACTAGAGGTAGATGAAATTTTCTTCTTAAATATTGTTACAATCTCTGAATTCTTAACCCAAGCATCCCGAGTATTTATTTACTTATTCTTGATGGCTCAGCGTCATTTTGAACTATATTAAAAGGAAAAGGGCCCAAACCGAGCTATAAAATTATTTAGTCCTTTACTGAGTGACCCCAGGGGCTCTGCTCGGAGTTCCCTGCCTCGGTTCTTCCCACCTCTCAGCTTCCCTTCCTGCAGACGCCCGCAGCCTGTCTTCTTCAGGGTTGCTCTCCCGACTTTTGAACAATCGGTTGATTGGATACACTATAATTCATACCTTTTTGCCACATATTAACTCTGACTGACTGGGATTTTTAATCGAAAAACTAGAAAAAAAATGGGGGAAAAGATGAAATCATACTGTGGCCAAATGCACAGCAAGACTTACCAATCATTAGCATATCTATTTATTGACATCATTACAAAATTCAAGATGAATATGATGATCCACATTTTAAGCCCCATCCCAGCTCATGGAGAAGCCGTTGTCAGTTCTTAATCCCGACAATCACCCGCAGGCCCGGCAGGGTGCAAGAGCACCTGTGTGCTCCCCAGAGAACTAAGGCACCTGCCGCTGAGGTCGAGGTCGGTGTTCGGGACCGCAGCGTTTCCGTGGGGAGGACCCCTCTTCTTCCGACGGCCTCGCCAGACTCATCTCATCGCGCCTCTCGTCCTATTTTTATCAGTTAATGTCTTTCTCAGAAGTCTGTCCTCAAAACCCCGTGTACTGTGAGGCATCGCTGCCTTAAGTGCAAAAAGTCTGCGTGTCGTGGCCTTTCCCTGGACTCCGTCTGTCTGCACTGGCGTCTCTCACGCAAGGGGACACTGTTGAGTGGGAAATCACACGTGTCCCCACGGAGACTCAGGCCCACCGTGCTCCACTGCAGTGAAGGCAGAGCGCGCATAAAGGCGCGTGCGCGGCCTGCGACACCGCTCGGAGGTGGCCCTGCTGCCCTGCTCTGCTGGTCACCGGGACAAGGCTGCTCGCTGCCATGCTACGGTGCTACCCTCAGTCGCGGAGCGCTCAGCTGGGCATCTCCAACTCCGGGAACTGTCCTACTGTCCCAAGGGGCGGGACACAAAACTCACCTGACCTTCACTCACTGCAGAGGTTTGGAATAGAAGATGTCTGTACTCTAGAAATAAATGCTTTGCATCTTTTATTCGTTAAGAGATGATTATTTTATATCTTCTTAATTTCTTTTTCAAGAAACTTCGGACAGATCTCGACATCATGATTCAGCAAGTGCTAATTTACCAAACTTCAGTGGCAAAAAATTAGTAAACTGTCCATCTGCTTGCCCTGCTCCAAAGAGGATTCGTAAGCAACCAGCCTGTTTGTCAGCGTCTTTCCTTGTCTCCCTGCCTCTGTCCCTGCAGCTGGTCACTCTTACAATCACAGACATTCCCAGTGCACCCCTACACAGCCCTGCCTGCTCCTCGAGCCAATTTCTGACAAAGAAAGCACTTCCCGGTACCCCGTACCAAGCCAGCACGCTAGAGCGGCTTAGATAGCGTTAAACCTCTGTTTTCCAAAATCTGTTTATGCTGTTTTCCAAAATCTAAAGTGTCTCTAATTACAGGATTGAAAATTACATTAACTGCCTTTCCTCAACCAAAGGATTAAGTATGTTTTTTTCTGTCCTTGATTCTGCTGTGTTTCTAAACCAATTCAGTTGATGAGCGCCTATGCCCTCATCCATATCTGAGCACTAAGTAAGTCTCTGTGCATTACAAATAACTATCAATGCTGCAGATAAGGCATTCCCTCCATCCCTGGTTATAGATACTATTGATTTAGTCATTACTTTCTGATTTTCTCATTTTCTAGGCTTGAAGGTTTGCTTTGCCCAGCGTTTGTGATGATTGCGTTGCTGCATTTTAAACAGAGTCCTCAGTCAACCCCGTGCGACATCCCGAGCAGGGAGTAAACAGCATTGTTTCCATTTTCCAGTGATCAACTTCTGTTTTAGCTTAAAGAAAATCACTAACTGTCCTGTTTGTGGATGACATTTGATCACTAATTTGCTAACAGTGTGGATGGAGAACGTGCTATACTTCCCAGTCCTTCCATTTCTGAAAACAGAAATTGTTCAAGTGAAGCCTTGTGCTAAAAGGGTTATGGGAAGGGGATATGGGACTCCACAGGTTTGAGCCACCTCTGTATTTAGTGAGAGACACAATTTCTAATGAAAACTAGAATTGAGAGGAAGCATTATCCTGAAAAATCAACACAAAGAGACAGAATTCAGCAACTGTAGCTGGAGAAATCTGATATACAAGAAGGTTTTTGTTTGCATGTTTATTTGATTTTTGTGTTTTTTTGGGGGTGAGGTGTTGTTTTGTTTTCTCCCTCCCCATGTGTGGTATGGCAAGGACTTGGTTTATTTTGGTACCAAATACAACCAAAGAAGTCTCCCTCTTTCTATAGAAAGCCCATGCTGGAGACTTTGCCAGCATCAGGCAGAAGGTGGCAAGTATCAGAAAGATGGACTCCCGTGCCTGCCTTCCGATCAACCAGTTTATGATCTGAGGCAAATTACTTAGCACTTTGGGTTCAATTATGCACAAAATTTGGATAATCCGAAGTTTCTTTTAGCCTCAGAATTTACAAGGTAAACAAATGCTTACTGCTTTGCTTAAAGTATTATTGATGCTGAAATCTATCAAAAGGCCATTGTTCTGTAGGAACAGTAAGGAGCTAAATCTGTGTCAGACTAATTAAAGTCTCTTCATGGAAATTTAAGGAATATATGAAAAAACTCAAAAGCAATGTATTCAGATGAAAATACCAGCCCTTTGAGAAAAGGAAAAAGGAATAGTAGACATATTTAGGGTAATTATGTGACATATACTCACTTGTTATCTATTTCCAATAATAGCAAAATAAAATTAAGTTTTGTCATGGCCATTCATACCAGGGTCCTTATCAAACTGCAGAAAATTTCAGTGACCACAGGAATTAGGGAGAGGACAAGAGGCTGGACTGCAGAGTGAGGCACACTTGAATTACAGGTTCTGTGTGACCTTGGACAAATCACATAAACTCTCTTTGTCTTGTTTTCTTTTTTCTCTCTATAAAATGGGAAAAATAATAGAAAATGGCTACTATGGTTGTTGTGATGATTAAATGAAATAATAATTGTAAGGCACACAGCACAGTGCTTAGTACATAATTAAACCTGAACAAATATTAATTGCAATGTTGAGGATATTGGTGGCGGTGGTGGTGGCAGTGATGATGATGACTCTCTTTGAGATTAAATCTCACTGATGTTATTTACAATGTCATCTGGCAGCGGCCAAGAAGGTATGACTTGGACTGCTCAATGTTCAGAATACATTAAAAAAATACACTTTCACTTTCTAGACTCCTTTTTCTGAGATCTTACTAAACACTTCTTAAGGTTGCTCGCCGCATATAAGTCATTATATTTCTATGAGACAATGACACAGTATATGCAAGGTGTGTGTGATCAGCTAATCACATTAATATAGGGACAGAAGTAAGGCTCCTATCTTAAAAAGCACAACAAAGTCGACTCCAAAGCACGTAAACATAATTTGGCCATGTGGCCATCCCTCCTTTTTGTTCACTGTATCTCATTGGCAGGTTTATTTGTTGGCCTCACCTGTGATGGACCAGATTCTGTTATCTTTGTTTCTTCATCCAACCACCTTCATAATGAGTCTTATCATGTTCTTCTATGAAAGTTACGCTGCACCTTTTGACCCTATCCTTTTCCTCCAGGGCTGATATAAATTATTACTCCCTCATATTCAACCATGACAGGTTGGAACTATATGCAAGAACAAATAAAAATGCCTAATGATGTAGGTTGAAAATAATCAGATAATTTGATGGGGATTACATTGAATTTGTAAATCACTTTGGGTAGTTATGGACATTTTAGCAATGTTGATTCTACTTATCCATGAACATCATGTTTTTCCATTTGTTTGTATCCCCTGTAATTTCTTTCCTCAGCATTTTGTAGTACTCCTTGTAGAGATTTTTTCAACTCCTTGGTTAAGTATATTCCTACATGTTTTATTTTTTTTTGTAGCTATTGTGAATGGCATTGGGTCTTTGATTTGACTCTTGGCTTGACTGTTATTAATATATAGAAATGCTACTGATTTATGTACATTAATTTTGTATTCTGAGACTTTGCTGCATTTATTTATCAATTACAAGAGACTCTTGGTTGAAAATTTGGGTTTTTCTAGATACAAAATTTTATTGTCTGTGAAGAGTGATATAGTTTGACCTTCTCTTTCCCAGTTTGGATACCCTTAATATTTTTCTCTTGCCTGATTGCCCTGGCTAGGACTTCATACTTCACAGATCTGGAAAAAAATAATTCTACACTTCGTTTGGAACCAGAAAAGAGCCCGAATGGCCAAAGCAGTCTTAAGCAAAAAGAACAAATCTGGAGGCATCACATTATAATACTTTAAACTATACTACAAGACTATAGTAACCAAAACAGCATGGTATTGTCACAAATATAGAGACATAGACCAGTGGAACAGAAGAGAGAACCCAGATATAAAACCATCCATATACAGCCAACTGATCTTGACAAAGCAGACAATATACACTGGGGAAAAGAAGCCCTATTCAATAAATACTGCTGGGAAAATTGGTTAGCCATATGCAGAAGAAAAAAACAGGACCCTGTCTCTCACCACTCACAAAAATTAATTCAAGATGGATAAAAGATGTAGCTCTAAGGTATGAAACCATAAGAATTCTAGATGAAAATGTAGGAAAAACTCTTCTAGATATTGGCCTAGGCAAAGAATTTATGAAAAAGATCCCAATGGCAATCATGGCAATAACAAAAATTAATAAATGAGATTTGATTAAAATAAAAAGCTTCTGCACAGCTAAGGAAACAGTCAAAAGAGCAAACAGATAACCTACAGAATGGGAGAAAATATTTCCAAGCTATATACTTAATAAAGGGCTAATAACCAGAATTTACAAAGAACTCAAGCAAATCAGCGTGAAAAACCAAACAACCCTATTAAAAAGTGGGCAAAAAACATGAAAAGATTCTTCTCAAAAGCAGAAAGACAAATGGCCGAGAAATATAAGAAGAAATGCTCAACATCGCTGGTCATCAGGGAAATGCAAATTAAAACCACAATAAGATATCACCTTACCCAATTAGAGTGGCTTTTATTTAAAAGTCCAAAAAGAATAGATTCTGGCATGAATGCAGAGAAATAGGAACACTTATACACTGTTGGTGGCACTGCAAATTAGCACAACCTCTATGGAAAACTGTATGGAGAGTCCTCAAAGAACTAAAAGTAGACCTACAAATTTGATCCAGCAATTCCAGTACTGGCTATCTATCTCAAGGAAAAGAAATCGTTTTACCAAAAAAAAAAAAAAAAACAAACAACAACAAAAACAAAACAAAACAAAAAACAAACAACCTGCACTCGAATGTTTATAGCAGCACAATTCACAATTGAAAAGATGTGGAATCAACCCTACTGTCCATCAATGTGTGAATGGATAATAAGAGGTGGTATATGTACACCATGGAGTACTACTCAGCCATAAAAAGATGAATTAACACCTTTTACAACAATCTGGATGGAACTGGAGACCATTCTTCTAAGTGAAGTATCACAAGAATGGAAAAACAAACCCCACATGTACTGACTATTATACTGGAACTAATGGATGAGCATACAAGTACACAGAGGGAAGTAAAACTCAGTGGAAAGAATGGGCAGTGGGGGGAAGAAACCAACCTAATGAGTACTATGAACACTATTTGGGTGACGGGCATACCTATAGCCAGGACTCAAGCGTTACAAAGACAATTCATGTAACCTAAAACATTTGTACCCCCTTAATATTCTGAAATTAAAAAAAAAAGAAAATAATCAGATAACTAGAAGCATCTGGAATCTTGTTTTTGAGCATTGTGGATGGTCTCTAATCATCTACAGCTGTGGGCATTTCAGCTGTTACCAATGTCCAGTCATGGCACATCCCTAGCACATTGCTAACCCACTTCATCACCAAACATTTACTTCTTACTTCTTGGTACATAAGACAAAAAGAAACACTATCATAGAAATAAAATCAATGATTTCTTGCTGTTATTGTTCCTACCTCTAGTAAAAGCTAAAATCTACGGGGTGATAATAGATTTTATTGATAAGGAAGTTGCTGCTGTGTAGAGAAAAGGAGAGGCGAGAGAATGCATATGAATGTTATTCTCTTATCAGCCAAATTATTGCAAATGAAGAACCAATGATAATGAAAGACAGAAAAAATTGGCACCTCAGGCTAAATTGGACATAGGTTTAATTCTTAGCAATATCTACGAATACCCAGATGGCTTCTACATACACGAATTGATCTGAATTATTCTTGAGAATGAGAAATCTGAAACTATGATTCTAAGAATTTTGGATGCCTTAAGAATGGACATTGGGTGGCCAATTTCGTTATTTAGTCACATAATAAATATATTTTTAAAAAGTAATCAGACCTGCCATCTATTATCATCATTGTTTCATAATAGAAACAGTATCTTACAACTTGGAAAAACATAATTGCAAAAAAAAAGTCCTTTAAATTGAACTCATTTAACTACTTTAAAAACTCTTACTGCTGTCCTCACATTTCTAGTTTTGCTATGGATGTAAAAGTTTTTGCCAGACTCGCACTGCTCCACAGCGCAGCGAGGAGAACCGTGATGTTGGCATCTGGTGGTGTTGGCACGTACATGTCACCAAGGTCAGGGATTCATATTCTGCTCAGCCCTAACTCTTGACGACATTAGCGTCCACACCTAGCTCCCCAGGCTCTGCGGCACTGGTGCGCATTCGACAGGGGTGCTCAGGACAGAGTCTCCTAAGTCCTCTGCCTGCAGGAAGACCCTTTAGACTTACAAGCACACACACGCTCTTGGGCAAAGGACGCCTCTGAGGAGTGAGCAGCTCCCCTTGCCCCCAGTCAGGCCAGCTGAGGACTGGAAAAGCAGAAGCCCGCTGTTTACTTTGGCATCAATATTTCACAGAACATTCAAAAACAGCTTTTTATTTAGCAATTTTTTGGGGACTCTGTTCCTTTATTTTACAGCCACTCAGTGCCTGACATAGTACAAGCTCATGTGATCATTTTTCAAGCCATTAAATGTTAACTTCATTTGCTTGTATGAATTATGCTTTGCTCTTTTAGTTTTGTAATGAAAAATAAGTACAGGTTATGCAAGCAATAACCCCTGTGTACGCAGCAGCTATCTTTCTAAACGGTTCATTATGCCACAGTCTGGTACTCCATTAAATATAGATTACAGACCTCTGAATAAATGAATATCAACTAAGCGTCCCCATCCTTCTGTACATATCAATGCAAATAATGAATTGTGGCATCTCATGAAAATGGAAAACTAAGAAGAGTGGGTCAAGAAGTGATTACACATTTGTCTTATCTCATGCAAGAAGCCCTCAAAACAGCAGAATACATCGTGGGGTTGGGGGAACGGTGCAAAGATATTTCTGGTCTTTATTATTGGTAGAAGCATACACTCTATTCTTGTTTTCTTTTTCCTAACAAATTTTTATGTGGGAGGCACCACCCTGGACCCTTGTCACTCTTGTTTGCTTTTATTAAGCTCTGTGAAGTGAGACCTTCTGAAAGCCTCCTCGGCCGTTTGAAGAGAGAAAACGTCATGCAATTATACCTGTCTCTCACTTGGTGCCTGGGTTGAGCACTTGCTTCTCCTCACCCATATCAAAATCGGAAACTTCTAAGCAGAGGAAAGAGGACAGTGTCATGGTTTGGACACAAATGGACGGACGTTTCTACTGACTGTCTTCGCCTTTGACTTTAGACAGGTCCCTCCAGCCAGGCGTCCTTGCTTTGGTCCTTATAAATCCACCTGTATTTTAAATAGAACTACTTGAAAGGAATAAGAATTAGGGAGAATTGGCTTCCTGGGAGTCAATACTTTAAGTGGCCTGAGGATGTGTCTTAGTTTGCCTCTTGAGAAGATAAAGAATGATGTAATTCAATTTCAATTTTCAATGCAAGGATCACCTCTACCAAAGGGCAAAGCACGTGGTTCTATTTTTTCTTTGGCAGTTTGAGTAGCTGCCTGTTGGCTTGATTGTCTTCTGTTTAATCTCACCACTTCTTGCCCCTTCTAGAACCTCATTCCTTCAACTACAGCTTTCATCTGATCGTCTGCACTTCCCCTTTGCTTTCAGGCATGTTAGGTTTCCTCGCCAGTTCAATAAAACACAGAGGACCTCTTCAGCGCCAGGTTTTTCCTTCTTGTCCTGCCAAAATCCTTAAAGGAGCCTAAATGAGTGTTTTGTTTCCTCTCTGCCCATTCACTGCTCCTTAATCCACTGCAGTTTAGCTTTTTCCTCCTTCCTTTCCTACCAGACTGCTCCCTCAAAGGACACCTGAAGCTTCCTAAATGCCTTGTTTTTCCTTCTCATTTCTTCTTCTCCTTGGTCTTTCTTTGGCACTTGGTATGATTAACTCCCCTTCTGATTCCTACAACTTTCTTTTTTGCTGGCTTTTGTGCCACTCTGCTATTAACATATTATTTGGACAGCCAAATGCCTATTCTTTTCTTTTCCTTCACTGGTTTTATTTCTTTTTCAAATCTCTAAACTGTTGCTATCACCCAAGGTTTTGTGTTTAATCTTTTCTTTTCTTCTCCTTTTATGGTTAGACATAAGTTTGGCACATTCTGGGAAGGACGTTTTCTGTCTACTTCTTCCCCCCAGGAGTAGTAGCTGCCTCCCTCCCTTGTGGCCTCTTGACACCCGCACCGTCTGTTCCTCACTCTAGATAGCAGCAATCTCTTGCATCTTTTCAGCCCGATGGCCTGGCGCCTGGCAGGCTTTCAGCAAAACTTGTGGAATACATGGATGAGGAAAAGGGTATGCCAATCATTTTTGCCAATAACAAAAATAAATTCCAGTGCTTCATAAACATTTTTTCAGATAGCCGTAACAATGAGACTGTCGTATGTGGCCAGGGCCACATTTGGGGGTGGCACGCTTGCCAATGTTTGGTTATCAGAAATGGCAGGGGAAAATAAGGCTTCAAGAGGTAGTTGCAAGTATCAAAGAAAAAGTAACAGGATTCCAGAAGAGACTTTTTCTTGTTGTCTCATAACTGCACCTATGACCCAAATCTGAGGATAAAAACATTAAGTACTACTATATATTCTGAGTTTATAAATATTCACACAGAGACAGCCCCCATGGGACAGGTGAAAGAGAGTACTGATGCCTTCTTGGCTCAGAAAGGGCGTTTTTCCCACCTGCAAGGCAAAGAATAGGATGACATAAGACTTACTCATTAAGTCCTTATGAGACTGACAACTTTTTGCAGAGATTGTCTCTAGAGCCATGGGCTTGCTCATCTATGCTATCTGGGCAGGGGCAATAGAATTGCTGAGTGGTGGTCAGGCTAAGGAGCATGGTAGTAGCACAGGATGAGCCCTGTCCTTTGCTGTGCCAAGTGAGCTTCTCAGGAAGTTAGCTGAGCACGCGGCCCAGTCAGGAGCCTTGGCTTCTAGCTGAAGGAGATGAGGATGGAAGACCAGGGTAGGAACTTAGGAAGTGGTGGAGGGGGCAAGTCCACGGCTAGAACTCATGCAATAGAGAACAGTACAGTGGGATGGGGCCCAGCAAGACTCTTCAAAGAACTTTTGCCTGCCCCTGTAAGGTGTCCGGCTTGGTTGCCTGCCACCTAGTTTTAGCCAGTGAATTAGTGTTAGCCAACAAGGAGAGAACTCCCACTGACTCAATTTCCTGCTGTAATCTTCACTGCCCCAACACACCTAAGGAGTTAGCACCTGAGGGAGGGAGGAGGAGAGAAGGGGAAAGAGTTCACCATGCGACCCAACCCCTCTGCACTCCAACAGACTACACTGTAGGACTGATGAGCCTGAGCCGGGGCTGCCATGCGGGGCAGAAAAAAGGCAAGATACTTTGAACTGAGCTTGAGAGTGAAACTGTCCACAGAACAGGACCGAGTCTAAACGTTACAGTGAGGATTTTCCAAAAGTCAAGAGTAACTGAGAAGTTACAGAATCTGTCCAAGATGCTATTAAGTGATTCACTGCCTACCAGGAAAGAGGACAAGCAGAGCAGAGTGGTGACTTGTATGGCACTATTTAAGACCTTTATGACACAGTTGCACAAAGGCATATTGACGTGACATATTGAGAGAGACAAGGTCGCGGGGGAGACCAAGGTGCTGCCAGGAGGAAGGCCAGCGCAACAACGGCCCAGAGACATCGCCTGTTGATCCCTAAGATTGAGAGTCTGACTCGAGCTTCACCACTTTGGCCAGTTCACTTTTTTTTATTTTTTACTTTATCATTATTATTTTTGAAATATTTTTATGTCCTAGAGGAAACTAGACCTTAGGAAGGCTGATTCTTTCCAAGCCAACTCATAAGACAGTGATACATGAGATATAATGTGAATTTATTTATTAATAATATAGCATATTATTTCAGAATTCCCAGGGGTCTGGAGTCTGTGATGCAACCAGATAAGTGAGATATACAAGAGGTAGATTTTTAAAAAGCTGTTTTAAAGGTGTATAATGATATTAGACCCTGAAATTCCGTGACATTCAGTGCCACAATAATATAGGCCTGTGACCTACTTTGTGATCCAAAAAGGCCATGCTCCTGAGCCAGGCATCCCGTTTGACCAAATGGATCTGGGATGGACACTCTAGGGTTGGTCCCTGAGACTCTTCCTTGCCAAGCTTCACAGACCAAGGAAAACTTTGGTGTCTGAGATACTTACTTCTTCGTGCAGCCATGATACATTTCTAAGCATCTCCTCCATGCCGTAAACAATGCCAGAGACTGAGGTGTGTAATTTGGTGGTGTCTACGGTTAAAAGAAAAACTTTCATCAACCAAATTCAACAGAGATTGAACTGAGGAAAGAACGATTTATGACTTGGGCAGCCCTCAGAACCAGAGGAGGCTCAGGGAGTGCCTCTCGGCACAGTGGGCAGGTAGCACTTATGGACAGAACACGGGCGTGCGGTACAGATGTGGTTTGACTGGGCACAGCTCCGCTTTTGGCCTGTTTGGGCAGGGTCTGAGACTCACCTAGCTGTCACAAAAGACACACTCCTAAGTTTGGCTTTCGGTTTGTTTATGTACTGATTAAGTCGCAGTTCACTAAATATGGACTCAAGGCACAGAGCCTTCCTCAGGCCAAATGTAGTTTAATCTAACCTCACCCGTACCATAGCTCAAGGGAAGTGCTCAACTGCTCTTACTCCTCCCACCTTGGTCAAAAGGCAAAGACAGGGTAGTTGGAACGAGAGTTCCCCATGGATGATGCACTGACTGGTGGAAGAATTCACATTTGAGCATCTTCAAAGCTGAGCCCCTTTTCCACCAATCCATAGTGTCTGTAATGGAAGGTTCTGATCCAACCACATGTCATCTCCCATGAGAGGAGAGCATGCCCTCTATTTTTCTTCTTGGGCCATTGTTTCCAGCAATTACCCTTTTAAAATGAAGATAAATCTTCCAACAGTAAAAGAAAAGGATGCACTTGGACACGAGTAGAATAGAGAACAGTTTACGAAAAAAGCAATGGGAAGACCTGCCTTAAACACACATGCACAAATACACACCCCCTCCCTAAATACAAGATAAATATATATTCTAAATATATAAATAAATTATATATTTAAATATTATAAGTGTAAATATATGTAAAGTATATATAGAGAATACCCATATTTATCTTCCATTTAGAAAACAGAAGCCATAAACATAAGCCATAAGACATTTATTTATTTGCTTCCTTATTTCATTCTCTCGCAACGCTCACCGTGGTTGCAGCAGTGGTAGTAACGGCAAGTCCTCATGAAGTGCTTACTGTGTGGCGGGCAGTGTTCTAGTGGCTTCTCTCCCCTAACTCATGCACACGGCCTGGTATATAGTCATTGCCGTCATCATCATTTGCCCAGGGATAACTGAGTAAGTCGCTTACGCTCACTCACGTTGGAGGTGGCAGCGGCAGGACCACGCAGCAGGTGGACTTGCTCACGAGCTCCTCTTCTCACGCGCACGCTCGAGCGCGGTCCCCACGCTAGAGCTCGCTAGCCCCTTCTGCTGTCCCGGCCACGGGCCCGGGGCTTGCGGCAAGGGTGTGTCTCCTAAGCATCTCGATTCTTCCATCCCCTCGGAAATACGTTGTGAACAAGGACACAGCCTCCCGACGGAGTCTCAGGTTGGGGCTGTGGTTGAAGGAACAATCAGTTCATGGCTCGCTCCTTCCCTAGATTCCCCAGCGAAAGTAGGTCGTCCTAACAGTGGCGAGGAAAAGGAAAGTGCAGATAAACGTAGCGTATGGGATAAAGTACTGGGCACACAGGAAAACCCCTGCCAGCTAGGGGACGTCAGTGATTTTCTCATCATTCGCCACCATTCTTGTTCCACCCAGCAGGAAGGAAAGCAGCACATTAATATTTCAATATTACTCAGAATTTTGGAGCTTTATATGTGACAGTTTGTTTTCCACAGAGAGGTCACAGTGGGTAATTCATGAGTCCTGCAGAATGAGTCTCCTCCGATATTGCCACCCCTTCATCTAGATGCCCTGGTGTTGAATTCACCTCTATAATAATGCTTCTGAGGCTGTGTTGCCGCTGTTTGTACCCTTATCTGTCACTTTTACTACACGGTGAAGTTTTACAGTCAAATATTTGCTTTATATATTTTTCTATCTTCAATATAAGCCCAATATCCGGCCATAGATATTTGAAAAATGAGTGAATTAATGAATTTAAAGGCATAACTGTTGATCCCTAAAAGCTCTGTGCTCTGACCCAGCCAAATATTTTCTCCCTGATAGTTTTCAAAAGTGTCAACTTCTACAGTTCATCCATGTCCCACACACCTCTTCCACACTGCAGATGGCGGCCCCCGCTTTCACTCTCTGCGCTGTTCAGTTTGCAAACAGCTCCATAGAAGGCACTGTTGCTCATTCGTATTCGTCACAGGTGTGCTTCAGTTTACACTTCCAGAATAAATTGATGTATGCTACAGCTTCACAAAAAGGTGTACCTCCCTATTTTCTATGAACTTTAGTGTATCGTTGCATGAAGGACCAGAATGATAAATAATTTGACAAAACCAAAGCACCAGAAGAAACTGCAGCCATCCTTTCACCAGCCTTGCCACTAATTTGTAACCAGACTATAGTTACTCCACCGCAGCTCGGGTATTTCTAGGTACAGAAGAAAGTCACACATTGTAACGTCTGATGCCAGACATCGGGACTCACAGTGGCAAGACAGTAGACCCAAAGTGAGGTCTCACTGAGACATTGAGCTGGGCCTGGCCTGGGGGCGCAGTGCACAGGGCTTCCTGAGCGCCTGGCCCTCTGGACAGAGAGGGACCCACATGCACTCTGGAGTCAGACAGTCCAGAGCGAGATGACTTCCTGGTAGTGGTAACATGGCTGAGTTCTTAGCATCCCAATTTCTTCAGCTAGAAAAGGGAAACCATTAGCCATCTAGCTACTAGGTTTGTAGTGGGGACTGAATATGAAAAGTATTACAAGTTGGTACCAAGTATGTGTCCAACAAATGTCACTGAATGTTATTATGATTATCATTATTATTTTTATAGAGTTAGCCATCAAATCTTTATAGATCTATTTCTTTTTGGATTTCCAAAGTGCTGATTGAATATACTCTCTCACTGGCTTTTTGTGAAATATGTTAAAATTCAGTGCGTGTGTACAGGTAGCTATGTTACTTGGAAAGGGGGATTCCTCTCAGGTGTTACTGAATTATGGTCAGTGCAGAAGAACTGATCTTGTCTCTCTATAATGTTGAAAACAAAAGAAGAATACAGGCCAGGCGCGGTGGCTCATGCCTGTAATCTTAGCACTCTGGGAGGCCGAGGCGGGCGAACTGTTTGAGCTCAGGAGTTTGAAACCAGCCTGAGCAAGAGCGAGACCCCATCTCTACTAAAATTAGAAAGAAATTAATCGGAAAACTGAAAATATATAGAAAAAATTAGCCGGGCATGGTGGCGCATGCCTGTAGTCCCAGCTACTTGGGAGGCTGAGGCAGGAGGATCGCTTGAGCCCAGGAGTTTGAGGTTGCTGTGAGCTAGGCTAATGCCACAGCACTGACTTTAGCCCAGGCAACACAGTGAGACTCTGTCTCAAAAAAAAAAAAAAAGAAGACTACGAAGAGGCCTGCATTATAGAAAGCCTGTGTTGGAAATGCACCTTTGTAGGTAGCTGTGGATGTATCTGGCCACTGTCTATTTCTGAGTCATCAGATGAAGAGCAAAAGCATGAATAAGAGAGCACACCCCCTTCTCACCCGTGTTGCTGCTGGCCTTCTCATAGTAAAATCTCATTAAATGTATGTCCCCCGCTAAAGACTGTAATCTTCCCAACCTCTGAGAGAACTTCCGGCAAATTTGCTTGTTAGTATAAAACGTTTCAAGCAATTACGGGAGTTTCCTATTTTCCTGATTAAAGGCTATCTTTCAAAAAAATGCTACCTCTTAGCTATTTAAGTTTTTAAGCTTCTAACCTCTTAGTCTAGGTTTTCTTCCTTCACTTGAACCAAACAGGGACCTGATAACTCCCTCTCTTCCACCCTGTGGGTCCCCAGCTCTTCCCGCCTGGTCAGCAAACACAGCGGCGCAAGCTGTGCTCCCCTGGGCTTCTCTGCCCGCCGGTCCTCTCCCGCTTCTTGTCCGAGCCCCCAGCAGGCTTTTGAGAACAGTGAGCTTTGGTTTAGAGTTCTCGTTGCCATGAAAACCTGGCCAGTGATGTAACGCTTGCGGAGGCTTTGGGAAATCGCATTCTCTGAACAATTTCAACTGGCTGGTTACCGAGTGCAATGACACTGCTGCTTCCGCCTCTGGAGCGCTCCCTGAGGCTGACATGCGCTTCCTGGAGAGGATGAGGGACAGGCAAGCACCGCTTCTGGGATGGAGAATTTAAGGATCAGAGAAATACGTCACTTCTCCTACATGGCAGAGAGGGCAAGGGTACCCGGACTAGAACCTTCCAGCTGTGCTGTGTGCCACTGAGGAATGGGAGAGGAGCCGCTGAGCCGCAGGGCTGTCTGCCAGGCAGCAGCACCACCCGTGGCCGGACCCCAAGACCTCCACATTGTCACACATCACCTGGCTCCGCACTGGGATGGGCTTCACCTTTGTCATTGGGAAAAAACAACGTCTACCTCTTTTAGAGAAGCAAGTGACCAGAGCAGATCAGCAGGTCCCAGAGGCCGGGGACTCCAAGCCGGGCTGCTCACTAGGTAAAGGACAGCCAGGGGATGTGCCAGGTCGCTGCCGCAGCCACAGCAGACAGAGAGAAAAGGCGGACAGCGTGCTGAGCTTGCCCGAGTCCCTGCGCCAGCGCGCAGCTGGCTCGATCCTGCTGGCTCAGAGCGCGCAGGGCGTCCACGTCCCCGCTCTCCCAGGACGCCCGCGTTACTTCAATTTTAAGAGGTAGCTCCAGGTTTTCCTGAACATGCCTCCTTGGCTGCCATATGACAGCTGACACTTTTCTTTCCCTCCTGTTAAACAGTCTCTTTCATCGATGTCATCCACGAAAGCCTGTGAGAGGCTTC